>JAWNOB010000028.1:0-12108 GCA_035046265.1 Drosophila bunnanda | reverse complement strand
GCACAATGGCGCATAAACGTGCATTAGAAGCACTTAATCGAACATTAAAAGATTTACACAATGACTCGATATGTTTTGGAGGAGCAATGATTTTACTGTCTGGCGATTTCCGCCAAATACTGCCAGTAATTCCAAGATCTACGGCTGCCGACGAAATAAACGCTTGCCTCAAATAGTCAAATCTATGGCGCTATGTGAAGAAACTGCAACTGACAACAAACATGAGAGTTACATTGCTTAATGATAAATCTGCTGAAGATTTCTCGGAGCAAATGCTGACTATCGGTAATGGTCAAGTACCTGTCGATGAATCGAGCGGATTAATATCATTTCCAAATAATTTCTGTAATTTTGTCTCATCAAAAGACGAACTTATCAACAATGTATTTCCAGAAATTATTTTTAACTACAAAAATAATGAATGGTTGAGTGAGCGAGCAATTTTAGCGGCTAAGAATAAAGATGTAGATGACCTAAACTATATAATTCAAAATAAGATCATTGGAACAATGCATTCATTCAAATCTATTGACTGCGTCACAAATGAAGATGAAGCCACCAACTATCCAATTGAATTTTTAAACTCTTTGGACGTGCCTGGCTTACCACCGCACAATTTACGCCTAAAGGTTGGCTCAGTAGTAATCATGCTTCGAAACATAAACCAACCAAAACTGTGCAACCGTACGCGTTTGGTGGTTAGAAAATTGATGAACAATGTAATTTACGCTACGATAATGATAGGAAAATTCAAAGGTGAGGAAGTTATCATTCCGAGGATACCGATGATCCCAACCGATATGCCGTTTGAATTTAAAAGGCTTCAATTTCCGATACGTCTTGCATTTGCCATGACCATTAACAAATCACAAGGCCAATCTTTAAAAGTTTGTGGTTTAAGTCTAGAACATTCATGTTTTTCCCATGGTCAATTATACGTGGCATGTTCACGGGTCGGAAGACCATCTGCGTTGTTTGTTTTTGCGCCTGATAATAAAACAAAAAATGTCGTGTATCATAAGGTACTTAAATGAAGAGCAACCTATTTACTAAATATACAGAAATAATTATGAATGATTAATGTAGGTATTTTTTTTTTTGTTGTATTTTTTCTAATAAAAGAAATGCTTAATTATTGCCTTTAAGGCGGAACAAAGTTCGCCGGGTCAGCTAGTTATAGATAAATATCGACCAAGAATGATATTGTAATGTAACCCAGAAGCTTGTAACGCTGTTAAGGAGTCATTTCCGACCCTATAATCCATATCTATTCTTAATCAGAGTCAACGGGCGAATCGATCTAGCTGTGTTTAAAAGAAAAATAAATTTTTAAAATTTTTTCCAATTTTTTTTAAGGGATATTATCGTTAAAATTTCAAAAAAAAAAATTGATAAAAATTTAAATTTTTTAAAATTTGAAATTTAGTATGCAGAATTATTAACCTAAGAAAAACTAACATAGAAAAGCTTTCCGAATTAAAATTAATGCACTTTTGACTTAGTTATGAGATTTTTATGCTTTGATTGTTTGAACAATTGTTTAATATAATTACAGATAAATATCGACCAAGAATGATATTGTAATGTAACCCAGAAGCTTGTAACGCTGTTAAGGAGTCATTTCCGACCCTATAATCCATATCTATTCTTAATCAGAGTCAACGGGCGAATCGATCTAGCTGTGTTTAAAAGAAAAATAAATTTTTAAAATTTTTTCCAATTTTTTTTAAGGGATATCATCGTTAAAATTTCAAAAAAAAATTGATAAAAATTTAAATTTTTTAAAATTTGAAATTTAGTATGCAGAATTATTAACCTAAGAAAAACTAACATAGAAAAGCTTTCCGAATTAAAATTAATGCACTTTTGACTTAGTTATGAGATTTTTATGCTTTGATTGTTTGAACAATTGTTTAATATAATTACAGATAAATATCGACCAAGAATGATATTGTAATGTAACCCAGAAGCTTGTAACGCTGTTAAGGAGTCATTTCCGACCCTATAATCCATATCTATTCTTAATCAGAATCAACAGGCGAATCGATGTAGCTGTGTTTAAAAGAAAAATAAATTTTTAAAATTTTTTCCAATTTTTTTTAAGGGATATTATCGTTAAAATTTCAAAAAAAAAATTGATAAAAATTTAAATTTTTTAAAATTTGAAATTTAGTATTGCAGAATTATTAACCTAAGAAAAACTAACATAGAAAAGCTTTCCGAATTAAAATTAATGCACTTTTGACTTAGTTATGAGATTTTTATGCTTTGATTGTTTGAACAATTGTTTAATATAATTACAGATAAATATCGACCAAGAATGATATTGTAATGTAACCCAGAAGCTTGTAACGCTGTTAAGGAGTCATTTCCGACCCTATAATCCATATCTATTCTTAATCAGAATCAACAGGCGAATCGATGTAGCTGTGTTTAAAAGAAAAATAAATTTTTAAAATTTTTTCCAATTTTTTTTAAGGGATATTATCGTTAAAATTTCAAAAAAAAAAATTGATAAAAATTTAAATTTTTTAAAATTTGAAATTTAGTATGCAGAATTATTAACCTAAGAAAAACTAACATAGAAAAGCTTTCCGAATTAAAATTAATGCACTTTTGACTTAGTTATGAGATTTTTATGCTTTGATTGTTTGAACAATTGTTTAATATAATTACAGATAAATATCGACCAAGAATGATATTGTAATTTAACCCAGAAGCTTGTAACGCTGTTAAGGAGTCATTTCCGACCCTATAATCCATATCTATTCTTAATCAGAATCAACAGGCGAATCGATGTAGCTGTGTTTAAAAGAAAAATAAATTTTTAAAATTTTTTCCAATTTTTTTTAAGGGATATTATCGTTAAAATTTCAAAAAAAAAAATTGATAAAAATTTAAATTTTTTAAAATTTGAAATTTAGTATGCAGAATTATTAACCTAAGAAAAACTAACATAGAAAAGCTTTCCGAATTAAAATTAATGCACTTTTGACTTAGCTATGAGATTTTTATGCTTTGATTGTTTGAACAATTGTTTAATATAATTACAGATAAATATCGACCAAGAATGATATTGTAATGTAACCCAGAAGCTTGTAACGCTGTTAAGGAGTCATTTCCGACCCTATAATCCATATCTATTCTTAATCAGAGTCAACGGGCGAATCGATCTAGCTGTGTTTAAAAGAAAAATAAATTTTTAAAATTTTTTCCAATTTTTTTTAAGGGATATTATCGTTAAAATTTAAAAAAAAAATTGATAAAAATTTAAATTTTTTAAAATTTGAAATTTAGTATGCAGAATTATTAACCTAAGAAAAACTAACATAGAAAAGCTTTCCGAATTAAAATTAATGCACTTTTGACTTAGTTATGAGATTTTTATGCTTTGATTGTTTGAACAATTGTTTAATATAATTACAGATAAATATCGACCAAGAATGATATTGTAATGTAACCCAGAAGCTTGTAACGCTGTTAAGGAGTCATTTCCGACCCTATAATCCATATCTATTCTTAATCAGAGTCAACGGGCGAATCGATCTAACTGTGTTTAAAAGAAAAATAAATTTTTAAAATTTTTTCCAATTTTTTTTAAGGGATATTATCGTTAAAATTTCAAAAAAAAAAATTGATAAAAAATTAAATTTTTTAAAATTTGAAATTTAGTATTCAGAATTATTAACCTAAGAAAAACTAACATAGAAAAGCTTTCCGAATAAAAATTAATGCACTTTTGACTTAGTTATGAGATTTTTATGCTTTGATTGTTTGAACAATTGTTTAATATAATTACAGATAAATATCGACCAAGAATGATATTGTAATGTAACCCAGAAGCTTGTAACGCTGTTAAGGAGTCATTTCCGACCCTATAATCCATATCTATTCTTAATCAGAGTCAACGGGCGAATCGATCTAGCTGTGTTTAAAAGAAAAATAAATTTTTAAAATTTTTTCCAATTTTTTTTAAGGGATATCATCGTTAAAATTTCAAAAAAAAATTGATAAAAATTTAAATTTTTTAAAATTTGAAATTTAGTATGCAGAATTATTAACCTAAGAAAAACTAACATAGAAAAGCTTTCCGAATTAAAATTAATGCACTTTTGATTTAGTTATGAGATTTTTATGCTTTGATTGTTTGAACAATTGTTTAATATAATTATAGATAAATATCGACCAAGAATGATATTGTAATGTAACCCAGAAGCTTGTAACGCTGTTAAGGAGTCATTTCCGACCCTATAATCCATATCTATTCTTAATCAGAGTCAACGGGCGAATCGATCTAACTGTGTTTAAAAGAAAAATAAATTTTTAAAATTTTTTCCAATTTTTTTTAAGGGATATTATCGTTAAAATTTAAAAAAAAAAATTGATAAAAATTTAAATTTTTTAAAATTTGAAATTTAGTATTGCAGAATTATTAACCTAAGAAAAACTAACATAGAAAAGCTTTCCGAATTAAAATTAATGCACTTTTGACTTAGTTATGAGATTTTTATGCTTTGATTGTTTGAACAATTGTTTAATATAATTACAGATAAATATCGACCAAGAATGATATTGTAATGTAACCCAGAAGCTTGTAACGCTGTTAAGGAGTCATTTCCGACCCTATAATCCATATCTATTCTTAATCAGAATCAACAGGCGAATCGATGTAGCTGTGTTTAAAAGAAAAATAAATTTTTAAAATTTTTTCCAATTTTTTTTAAGGGATATTATCGTTAAAATTTCAAAAAAAAAAATTGATAAAAATTTAAATTTTTTAAAATTTGAAATTTAGTATGCAGAATTATTAACCTAAGAAAAACTAACATAGAAAAGCTTTCCGAATTAAAATTAATGCACTTTTGACTTAGTTATGAGATTTTTATGCTTTGATTGTTTGAACAATTGTTTAATATAATTACAGATAAATATCGACCAAGAATGATATTGTAATTTAACCCAGAAGCTTGTAACGCTGTTAAGGAGTCATTTCCGACCCTATAATCCATATCTATTCTTAATCAGAGTCAACGGGCGAATCGATCTAGCTGTGTTTAAAAGAAAAATAAATTTTTAAAATTTTTTCCAATTTTTTTTAAGGGATATTATCGTTAAAATTTCAAAAAAAAAATTGATAAAAATTTAAATTTTTTAAAATTTGAAATTTAGTATGCAGAATTATTAACCTAAGAAAAACTAACATAGAAAAGCTTTCCGAATTAAAATTAATGCACTTTTGACTTAGTTATGAGATTTTTATGCTTTGATTGTTTGAACAATTGTTCAATATAATTATAGATATAAAAGAAAGTCGTGTTAGTTACTCCACTTATAACTCAAGAACGGCTGAACCGATTTAGCTGAAAATTGGCAGGGAGGTAGTTTAGAGCCAGGAGAAGGACATAGGATACTTTTTATCCCGTTCGACAGCATCCCCGTGTGACTTGACATGAAACGTCAGTCATTATAAAACGTGGTATAACAAATGATAAAGTGGAAAACTACGTAAATGGCCGTTACATAAGTAATTCCGAAGCTGCTTGGCGAATATTCGAATTCCCGATCCATGAGCGGCATCCTATAGTTTTGCAGTTAGCTGTCCACTTAGAAAATGGCCAAAGGGTGTATTTTACCACAGAAACGGCTGTACAAGTGGCCCAAAATCCACGTAAAACAATATTGCTGGCTTTTTTTGAGCTCTGTAATGAAGATGAATTCGCAAAAACACTTCTTTACCACGAATTCCCGCAATACTACACAAGGGCCAATAATAAGTTCACCAGGAGGATGCGTGGTGAGAATGTAGTTGGCTATCCAGGCATAAAAAAAGATTCCGCTTTAGGTAGAGTCTACGGTGTCCAACCTTCTCAATACGAATGTTTCTATCTTAGGATGTTGCTGCACCACGTACGCGGTCAAACTTTATTCCAGTACTTGAAAACCGTTGACGGAGTTCTGAAAGAAACGTATCAAGCTGCTTGCCGTGCTAGAGGTTTGCTAGAAAACGATGACCATTGGGAAAATACTCTCAGAGAAGCTGAGAACATTTTCAAAGACGATTTATGTGAAGATATTAGACACAGAATCAGACAGCAAAATCAAGACATCACCTTACCATACAATGAGGACATTTATAACGAAGGTTTGATACAAATATAAAATAAACTTTTGCAATTAAATGACAAAAGCCTAAGTGATTTCGGATTACCATAATCAGTTCGTACAGAAAGCAATGCAGCATAGACTATGACTCATCGCTATGATATAAATAATTTGACCGCTTTTGTCAATGAAAACCGGCCAAAGTTAGTCCCAGATCAAAGACATGCTTTTGAAACTATAGTCGATAGCGTCATTCATGACAAAAGAAAAGTTTTCTTTTTGGATGCACCTGGTGGAACGGGAAAGACGTTTCTTGCAAATTTGATACTTGCTAAGATAAGACAATCAGGGAAGATAGCAATAGCAGTTGCTTCCTGAGGAATTGCTGCAACTCTCTTGAAGGATGGCAAAACTGCTCATTCTTTTTTTTAACTTCCACTATCCGTCAATCTTGAACAAAAATCTACATGTTCCATCCGCAAAAATGTACCTATTGGTAAATTACTACTCTTGATTATGTGGGACGAATGCACGATGAGCCATAGAGCACATATAGAGGCCGTGAACAGAACCTTACAGGATCTAAGGAACTTCTCTGCAGTCATGGGCGGGATTACTTTTGTATTTGCTGGAGATTTTCGACAGACTCTCCCCGTTATTAACAGAGGCACGCGAGCAGATATCATCAAGGCATGCTTGAAATCGTCTCCCTTATGGACTACGATTGAAACATTAAAATTAAGAATAAATATGAGAGCTCATCTTCATGGAATCACTGATAGCGATTTCCCACAGCAACTGCTAAAACTTGGGGAAGGAATTTTTCCAACTCCAAATTTAAGCGGTCATTGTGACATTCTTCTGGATGAGTCTCTAGGCCAAATACTCCATAATTTGGAAAATTTAATAGATTCTGTATACCCTGATATCGAGAATTTGCACGAAAGAGACTTCCATTGGCTGTGTTCTCGGGCTATAGTATCACCTAAGAATGATACTGTCAATGAAATAAACAATCTGATTGTTCAAAAAGTCCCCGGCCAAACAAAAACATACAAATCGATCGACACTGTAACGAATATTGAAGATGCAGTCCATTATCCACAGGAATTTTTAAATTCGTTGAACCCTTCTGGACTGCCACCCAATGAATTGACGTTAAAAATCGGAATCCCAATCATGCTTTTAAGAAATTTGAACCCTCCGAGCATGTGTAATGGGACGAGGCAGCTTATTAAGGAGTTAAAGGACAATTTAATAGTAGCAACTATTATCACTGGCCCAGCAAGTGGTCAACTAGCTCATATACCGAGGATACCGATGATCCCAACTGATCTGCCAATCCCATTTAAACGGCTTCAATTTCCGGTAAAAACATCTTTCGCATTAACAATTAACAAGTCCCAAGGCCAAACCTTCGAATTAGTAGGGATCGATCTGCGAAAGAAATGTTTTACTCATGGTCAACTGTATGTTGGTCTATCTCGAGTCGGAGCCCCTGAAAATCAATTTATTTTGCTGCCACAAAATAAAACAACATCTAATATTGTTTACAGAGAAGCTCTAACAAAATAAATGTATTTTCTTTTAGGGTTATGACCTCAATAATTGAAAAAAAAAACAAAAAATTAAAAAAATATATAAAAAAAAAGAAAAAAAAAAAAAAAAAAAAAAAAAAAAAACACACATAAATACAAAAAAATCATTAAATAATATCTGAATTTAATTATTCTTATTTTTTTTATTTACTCTTTTAGGAGCTCGACGCGAAAAGGGGTGAATATGTGTTATATTATTATTATTATTATAAATGTGTTAAAATTAACAAATCTAAATCTTATGTTTAAGGCCCGTGCGAAGCCGGGACGGGCCGCTAGTTATATATATAAAAGAAAGTCGTGTTAGTTACTCCACTTATAACTCAAGAACGGCTGAACCGATTTAGCTGAAAAATGGGAGGGAGGTAGTTTAGAGCCAGGAGAAGGACATAGGATACTTTTTATCCAGTTCGACAGCATTCCCGTGTGACTTGACATGAAACGTCAGTCATTATAAAACGTGGTATAACAAAAAAGAATCGGACTTGGAATAAGAAAACGCAAATGACAGCTATGTAATTGACGTATAATGACAGATATGTAATGACGTATGGATGACAATTTGATATATGTAAGAAATCAATAATAAAACTATTTCTATTTCTATTAAATAAATAATTAACAACTATAATGTAATGATAGTGCCATTGCCCATTCGTAAAAAGTGAAGTGAACTATAAAACTCGGTATGGTTGAAAATTTGAGTTTTTAGGTGAAGTGAAGTTTAATTAATAAAATGCCGCGACCAAGACGATCGAATCTTTCCCGACAAACCCGTGATGCACGAAGAATACGAAATACTGCAAATGAAAGGACTGAAGAAGAACAAGAAATTGCACGTGAACAGCGCCGCGATAGTATGGCTCGACTTCGTGCTTCTCAATCACGAGAGCAAAGTGAAGCTGCCCGTGAAACAGCTCGGTTGGCAATGCAAAATCGTCGAGCGAACAACAGAGGTCAACAAATAGATAATTTGCGACGCAGAACAAAATATTTATCAAGTGCTGATTTGAATCGAGCAGCGTTTCAATACGATTGCAGCAATGATTACAGCTTGCATCCTAGCGTTTGCATTGGGCAAATGGACATAGTTTGGGAGTATTGTGGTGCATTAAAGTTTTCCGGAGAAACCCCTGGATTATGCTGCATTAATGGTAAAGTCAAATTACCATTGTTGACTCCGCCACCTGAGCCATTGTATTCATTGCTTTGCGGCGAAACACAAGAATCACGCCACTTTCTTGCAAATACACAAAAATACAATGGTTGTTTCCAGATGACGTCATTTGGGGCAGATATTATCGAAGAACGAGGATTTAATCCAACATTTAAGGTATTTATTTTTGTACTTATATAGATGTAATTAAAGAATAACTTTCTTTATCTATTGGTACCTATGTAGTATATTTGTTAATTCTGAACTCTACTATCCGACAAAAAAAGGGTTTATAACACAGTTAATACTGTCTGGTTTTTATTTTGTAGATACAAGGACAGATTCATCATCGAATTGGATCATTACTACCTTTCGAAGATACACAGAATAAATTTTTACAAATATATTTCATGGGCAACATGGAAGAACAACTTGATCGACGTCTAGAGATCAATGTAGGCATGAAGCGAGCAATTCTTCAAGACTTGCAGTGTCTGCTTCATGAACATCATGCGTTGGTCAGGTTGTTTAAGAATGCTTTAGAGCGCATGCCAAGTGATGACTATAAAGTTGTCATCAAAGCAGATAAACGACCATCTGGAACACACGAAAGGATATTTAATGCTCCAACAGTAGACGAAGTTGCCATCCTGATTGTTGGTGAACAATTGGAAAAACGTGATATTGTGCTCACACGTCGCGATAATGGTCAACTGCAACAAATATCTGAAACTCATCGATCATATGACACATTGCAATACCCGCTGATGTTTTGAATTTTAATATTAAAATGAAAAATCCATTGAATGGTGAGTATCAGTATCATAATTTATTTCATTTATTTGTGAAAGACACTGATTTAAAATAATACTTATTAAAAAATGGTTAATGTCTTTATTGTTTGCCATTCAAATTTGCCTTTGAAATGGTTAATTATCAAATTTTTAATTTCAGGTGAAGAAACTACAAAGAAAGTTAGCTCAATGAATTATTACGCATATCGTTTGATGATTCGTCAAAATGCTGACAACTATTTGCTAAGGTTTCGTCGATTGTTTCAGCAGTATTGCGTTGACATGTATGTAAAAATAGAAACGGAACGTTTAACATTCATTAGGTTGAACCAAGCCAAACTGCGTTCTGAGGAGTACATCCATTTACGTGATGCAGTTAGTACTGAAGGAAATGCAGCTAATATTGGTCGATTAACTATTCTGCCGGCGACATATATTGGTAGTCCACGTCATATGCATGAATATGCACAAGATGCAATGACATATGTTCGTCATTACGGTCGGCCCGATCTCTTTATTACTTTTACCTGTAATCCAAAATGGGTAGAAATTACTCAATTGCTGCTTCCAGGACAAACATCAAGTGATAGACACGACATCACAGCACGTATATTCAGGCAAAAAATTCGGTCCCTGACGAACTTTATTGTTAAACAACGCGACTTTGGAGATACTCGATGCTGGATGTATTCAATCGAATGGCAAAAGCGAGGCCTGCCGCACGCACACATTCTCATTTGGTTAGTGGAAAGAATTCAGCCTAACCAAATAGATGATATCATATGTGCCGAGATTCCTGATTATGAAGTCGATCCAGACCTACATGATGTTGTTACTACTAATATGATTCATGGACCGTGTGGTGCAATCAATCCCCAATCACCTTGCATGGTCGATGGAAAGTGCTCTAAACGATATCCACGGAAATTAACGGCGGAGACTGTCACTGGCAATGATGGTTATCCGCTGTATCGGCGTCGATCACCAGATGACAACGGTCGAACTGTTACAACGAAAGTGAAAAGAATGGATTTCGTTGTCGACAACAGTTGGATTGTTCCATATTCGCCACTTATTTCTAAATCGTTTAAGACACATTGCAACGTTGAATACTGCAATTCAGTTAAGTCCATAAAATATATTTGCAAATATGTCACGAAAGGCAGTGATATGGCGGTTTTTGGATTACAATCCTCGAATACAAACGATGAAATTTCACGTTATCAAGTTGGTCGTTATGTGAACTGTAATGAAGCGATTTGGCGTATATTCGCATTTCCCATTCACGAACGTCATCCTACTGTTACGCATTTGGCGGTGCATCTGGAGAATGGTCAACGAGTATATTTCACGGCTTCGAATGCTACGCAACGTGCTGAAACACCTCCAGCAACTACATTGACCAGTTTTTTTGCAATCTGCCAAAGCGATCAGTTTGCACGAACTTTGCTTTACTCGGAGATGCCACGTTATTATACTTGGAATGCTTCATCGAAGAATTTTCAAAGACGGAAGCAAGGCGATGCGGTTCCTGGGTATCCAGATGTGCGTTCTACTGATGCTCTTGGTCGTATGTATACAGTTCATCCAAAGAATAATGAATGTTTCTATTTGCGGTTGTTGCTGGTAAATGTGCGTGGGCCAACGTCATTTGAGTCACTACGAACTGTTAATGGTGTAATATTCCCAACATATCGTGCTGCATGTGAAGAATTGAAGTTATTAGAAAACGATAATCATTGGGATACGACAATCGCTGAAGCCATTATCTCTGCATCTCCAAGTCAGATACGCACATTATTCGCTATCATAATTTCGACATGTTTTCCATCAAACCCATGTAACCTGTGGCACAAATACAAGGATAATATGTCAGAAGATATTTTACATCAAATTCGTGTCAGTTCCAGAAATCACGATATTGAGATGAATGAGGAGATACATAATCGTGCTTTACTCTTGATCGAAGATATGTGTTACCTCATGTGCGGTAATTTATTAATCAGGTTAGGAATGCCAGCACCATATCGTGAAATGAATGACGCATTTAATCGAGAATTGGAACGGGAACGTGAATATGATCACCAGGAATTAGATTTAGTAATTCAAACGAAAGTACCCCTGTTGAATTACCAACAAAAGGAAGTTTATGATACTTTAATGAAGGCAATCGATGATGAAAATGGTGGTTTATATTTCCTAGATGCCCCTGGTGGAACTGGCAAGACATTCCTCATGTCATTAGTTTTAGCAACTGTTCGGGCGAGATCTAACATAGCGGTTGCAGTTGCTTCTTCTGGAATAGCAGCCACATTGTTAGAAGGATGCCGTACGGTTCATTCAGCATTCAAATTACCGTTAAATCTTCAAACTATTGAAGAACCAACGTGTAATATTGCAAAACACTCAGCAATGGGCAAAGTTTTAGCGGCATCGAAAATCATCATCTGGGACGAAT
>JAWNOB010000027.1:0-211640 GCA_035046265.1 Drosophila bunnanda | reverse complement strand
ATCAAAGCGTAAAAATCGCATAACTTTGTCAAAAATGCATTAATTTCAATTCTGAAAGCAGTTCTGTGCTAGTTTCTTCGAGCTTAACAAATCTGTATACCGCAAAGATAGTATTTTTAAAAATAATTTTTTTTTTTAGATTTTTGGAAATTTTATGATGCAACCCCTTAAAAAATTTTCAAAAATTTAAAAACTCTTATTTTTCGTTCAGGCATGGCTAGAAAGGTTCTCCTGTTAATGCTGATCAAGAATATATATGGTTTATAGGGTCGGAAACGACTTCTTCACTGAAAAAAATTATATTTTCCTCCGGAAGATTCTTGAAATTGAAATTTGTATAGATTTTGTTGTATCAGGTTTTTTGGGACAATCAAAGCGTAAAAATCGCATAACTTTGTCAAAAATGCATTAATTTCAATTCTAAAAGCAGTTCTGTGCTAGTTTCTTCGAGCTTAACAAATCTGTATACCGCAAAGATAGTATTTTTAAAAATAATTTTTTTTTTTAGATTTTTGGAAATTTTATGATGCAACCCCTTAAAAAATTTTCAAAAATTAAAAAACTCTTATTTTTCGTTCAGGCATGGCTAGAAAGGTTCTCCTGTTAATGCTGATCAAGAATATATATGGTTTATAGGGTCGGAAACGACTCCTTCACTGAAAAAAATTATATTTTCCTCCGGAAGATTCTTGAAATTGAAATTTGTATAGATTTTTTTGTATCTGGTTTTTTGGGACAATCAAAGCGTAAAAATCGCATAACTTTGTCAAAAATGCATTAATTTCAATTCTGAAAGCAGTTCTGTGCTAGTTTCTTCGGGCTTAACAAATCTGTATACCGCAAAGATAGTATTTTTAAAAATAATTTTTTTTTTTAGATTTTTGGAAATTTTATGATGCAACCCCTTAAAAAATTTTCAAAAATTTAAAAACTCTTATTTTTCGTTCAGGCATGGCTAGAAAGGTTCTCCTGTTAATGCTGATCAAGAATATATATGGTTTATAGGGTCGAAAACGACTCCTTCACTGAAAAAAATTATATTTTCCTCCGGAAGATTCTTGAAATTGAAATTTGTATAGATTTTTTTGTATCAGGTTTTTTGGGACAATCAAAGCGTAAAAATCGCATAACTTTGTCAAAAATGCATTAATTTCAATTCTGAAAGCAGTTCTGTGCTAGTTTCTTCGAGCTTAACAAATCTGTATACCGCAAAGATAGTATTTTTAAAAATAATTTTTTTTTTTAGATTTTTGGAAATTTTATGATGCAACCCCTTAAAAAATTTTCAAAAATTAAAAAACTCTTATTTTTCGTTCAGGCATGGCTAGAAAGGTTCTCCTGTTAATGCTGATCAAGAATATATATGGTTTATAGGGTCGAAAACGACTCCTTCACTGAAAAAAATTATATTTTCCTCCGGAAGATTCTTGAAATTGAAATTTGTATAGATTTTTTTGTATCAGGTTTTTTGGGACAATCAAAGCGTAAAAATCGCATAACTTTGTCAAAAATGCATTAATTTCAATTCTGAAAGCAGTTCTGTGCTAGTTTCTTCGAGCTTAACAAATCTGTATACCGCAAAGATAGTATTTTTAAAAATAATTTTTTTTTTTAGATTTTTGGAAATTTTATGATGCAACCCCTTAAAAAATTTTCAAAAATTAAAAAACTCTTATTTTTCGTTCAGGCATGGCTAGAAAGGTTCTCCTGTTAATGCTGATCAAGAATATATATGGTTTATAGGGTCGGAAACGACTCCTTCACTGAAAAAAATTATATTTTCCTCCGGAAGATTCTTGAAATTGAAATTTGTATAGATTTTTTTGTATCAGGTTTTTTGGGACAATCAAAGCGTAAAAATCGCATAACTTTGTCAAAAATGCATTAATTTCAATTCTGAAAGCAGTTCTGTGCTAGTTTCTTCGGGCTTAACAAATCTGTATACCGCAAAGATAGTATTTTTAAAAATAATTTTTTTTTTTAGATTTTTGGAAATTTTATGATGCAACCCCTTAAAAAATTTTCAAAAATTTAAAAACTCTTATTTTTCGTTCAGGCATGGCTAGAAAGGTTCTCCTGTTAATGCTGATCAAGAATATATATGGTTTATAGGGTCGAAAACGACTCCTTCACTGAAAAAAATTATATTTTCCTCCGGAAGATTCTTGAAATTGAAATTTGTATAGATTTTTTTGTATCAGGTTTTTTGGGACAATCAAAGCGTAAAAATCGCATAACTTTGTCAAAAATGCATTAATTTCAATTCTGAAAGCAGTTCTGTGCTAGTTTCTTCGAGCTTAACAAATCTGTATACCGCAAAGATAGTATTTTTAAAAATAATTTTTTTTTTTAGATTTTTGGAAATTTTATGATGCAACCCCTTAAAAAATTTTCAAAAATTAAAAAACTCTTATTTTTCGTTCAGGCATGGCTAGAAAGGTTCTCCTGTTAATGCTGATCAAGAATATATATGGTTTATAGGGTCGGAAACGACTCCTTCACTGAAAAAAATTATATTTTCCTCCGGAAGATTCTTGAAATTGAAATTTGTATAGATTTTTTTGTATCAGGTTTTTTGGGACAATCAAAGCGTAAAAATCGCATAACTTTGTCAAAAATGCATTAATTTCAATTCTGAAAGCAGTTCTGTGCTAGTTTCTTCGAGCTTAACAAATCTGTATACCGCAAAGATAGTATTTTTAAAAATAATTTTTTTTTTTAGATTTTTGGAAATTTTATGATGCAACCCCTTAAAAAATTTTCAAAAATTAAAAAACTCTTATTTTTCGTTCAGGCATGGCTAGAAAGGTTCTCCTGTTAATGCTGATCAAGAATATATATGGTTTATAGGGTCGAAAACGACTCCTTCACTGAAAAAAATTATATTTTCCTCCGGAAGATTCTTGAAATTGAAATTTGTATAGATTTTTTTGTATCAGGTTTTTTGGGACAATCAAAGCGTAAAAATCGCATAACTTTGTCAAAAATGCATTAATTTCAATTCTGAAAGCAGTTCTGTGCTAGTTTCTTCGAGCTTAACAAATCTGTATACCGCAAAGATAGTATTTTTAAAAATAATTTTTTTTTTTAGATTTTTTGGAAATTTTATGATGCAACCCCTTAAAAAATTTTCAAAAATTAAAAAACTCTTATTTTTCGTTCAGGCATGGCTAGAAAGGTTCTCCTGTTAATGCTGATCAAGAATATATATGGTTTATAGGGTCGGAAACGACTCCTTCACTGAAAAAAATTATATTTTCCTCCGGAAGATTCTTGAAATTGAAATTTGTATAGATTTTTTTGTATCAGGTTTTTTGGGACAATCAAAGCGTAAAAATCGCATAACTTTGTCAAAAATGCATTAATTTCAATTCTGAAAGCAGTTCTGTGCTAGTTTCTTCGAGCTTAACAAATCTGTATACCGCAAAGATAGTATTTTTAAAAATAATTTTTTTTTTAGATTTTTGGAAATTTTATGATGCAACCCCTTAAAAAATTTTCAAAAATTTAAAAACTCTTATTTTTCGTTCAGGCATGGCTAGAAAGGTTCTCCTGTTAATGCTGATCAAGAATATATATGGTTTATAGGGTCGAAAACGACTCCTTCACTGAAAAAAATTATATTTTCCTCCGGAAGATTCTTGAAATTGAAATTTGTATAGATTTTTTTGTATCAGGTTTTTTGGGACAATCAAAGCGTAAAAATCGCATAACTTTGTCAAAAATGCATTAATTTCAATTCTGAAAGCAGTTCTGTGCTAGTTTCTTCGAGCTTAACAAATCTGTATACCGCAAAGATAGTATTTTTAAAAATAATTTTTTTTTTTAGATTTTTGGAAATTTTATGATGCAACCCCTTAAAAAATTTTCAAAAATTAAAAAACTCTTATTTTTCGTTCAGGCATGGCTAGAAAGGTTCTCCTGTTAATGCTGATCAAGAATATATATGGTTTATAGGGTCGGAAACGACTCCTTCACTGAAAAAAATTATATTTTCCTCCGGAAGATTCTTGAAATAGAAATTTGTATAGATTTTTTTGTATCAGGTTTTTTGGGACAATCAAAGCGTAAAAAACGCATAACTTGGTCAAAAATGCATTAATTTCAATTCTGAAAGCAGTTCTGTGCTAGTTTCTTCGGACTTAACAAATCTGTATACCGCAAAGATAGTATTTTTAAAAATAATTTTTTTTTTAGATTTTTGGAAATTTTATGATGCAACCCCTTAAAAAATTTTCAAAAATTTAAAAACTCTTATTTTTCGTTCAGGCATGGCTAGAAAGGTTCTCCTGTTAATGCTGATCAAGAATATATATGGTTTATAGGGTCGAAAACGACTCCTTCACTGAAAAAAATTATATTTTCCTCCGGAAGATTCTTGAAATTGAAATTTGTATAGATTTTTTTGTATCAGGTTTTTTGGGACAATCAAAGCGTAAAAATCGCATAACTTTGTCAAAAATGCATTAATTTCAATTCTGAAAGCAGTTCTGTGCTAGTTTCTTCGGACTTAACAAATCTGTATACCGCAAAGATAGTATTTTTAAAAATAATTTTTTTTTTTAGATTTTTGGAAATTTTATGATGCAACCCCTTAAAAAATTTTCAAAAATTAAAAAACTCTTATTTTTCGTTCAGGCATGGCTAGAAAGGTTCTCCTGTTAATGCTGATCAAGAATATATATGGTTTATAGGGTCGGAAACGACTCCTTCACTGAAAAAAATTATATTTTCCTCCGGAAGATTCTTGAAATTGAAATTTGTATAGATTTTTTTGTATCAGGTTTTTTGGGACAATCAAAGCGTAAAAAACGCATAACTTTGTCAAAAATGCATTAATTTCAATTCTGAAAGCAGTTCTGTGCTAGTTTCTTCGAGTTTAACAAATCTGCATACCGCAAAGATAGTATTTTTAAAAATAATTTTTTTTTTTAGATTTTTGGAAATTTTATGATGCAACCCCTTAAAAAATTTTCAAAAATTAAAAAACTCTTATTTTTCGTTCGGGCATGGCTAGAAAGGTTCTCCTGTTAATGCTGATCAAGAATATATATGGTTTATAGGGTCGGAAACGACTCCTTCACTGAAAAAAATTATATTTTCCTCCGGAAGATTCTTGAAATTGAAATTTGTATAGATTTTGTTGTATCAGGTTTTTTGGGACAATCAAAGCGTAAAAATCGCATAACTTTGTCAAAAATGCATTAATTTCAATTCTGAAAGCAGTTCTGTGCTAGTTTCTTCGAGCTTAACAAATCTGTATACCGCAAAGATAGTATTTTTAAAAATAATTTTTTTTTTAGATTTTTGGAAATTTTATGATGCAACCCCTTAAAAAATTTTCAAAAATTAAAAAACTCTTATTTTTCGTTCAGGCATGGCTAGAAAGGTTCTCCTGTTAATGCTGATCAAGAATATATATGGTTTATAGGGTCGGAAACGACTCCTTTACTGAAAAAAATTATATTTTCCTCCGGAAGATTCTTGAAATTGAAATTTGTATAGATTTTTTTGTATCAGGTTTTTTGGGACAATCAAAGCGTAAAAATCGCATAACTTTGTCAAAAATGCATTAATTTCAATTCTGAAAGCAGTTCTGTGCTAGTTTCTTCGAGCTTAACAAATCTGTATACCGCAAAGATAGTATTTTTAAAAATAATTTTTTTTTTTAGATTTTTGGAAATTTTATGATGCAACCCCTTAAAAAATTTTCAAAAATTAAAAAACTCTTATTTTTCGTTCAGGCATGGCTAGAAAGGTTCTCCTGTTAATGCTGATCAAGAATATATATGGTTTATAGGGTCGGAAACGACTCCTTCACTGAAAAAAATTATATTTTCCTCCGGAAGATTCTTGAAATTGAAATTTGTATAGATTTTTTTGTATCAGGTTTTTTGGGACAATCAAAGCGTAAAAATCGCATAACTTTGTCAAAAATGCATTAATTTCAAATCTGATAGCAGTTCTGTGCTAGTTTCTTCGAGCTTAACAAATCTGTATACCGCAAAGATAGTATTTTTAAAAATATTTTTTTTTTTAGATTTTTGGAAATTTTATGATGCAACCCCTTAAAAAATATTCAAAAATTAAAAAACTCTTATTTTTCGTTCAGGCATGGCTAGAAAGGTTCTCCTGTTAATGCTGATCAAGAATATATATGGTTTATAGGGTCGGAAACGACTCCTTCACTGAAAAAAATTATATTTTCCTCCGGAAGATTCTTGAAATAGAAATTTGTATAGGTTTTTTTGTATCACGTTTTTTGGGACAATCAAAGCGTAGAAAACGCATAACTTTGTCAAAAATGCATTAATTTCAATTCTGAAAGCAGTTCTGTGCTAGTTTCTTCGAGCTTAACAAATCTGTATACCGCAAAGATAGTATTTTTAAAAATAATTTTTTTTTTTAGATTTTTGGAAATTTTATGATGCAACCCCTTAAAAAATTTTCAAAAATTAAAAAACTCTTATTTTTCGTTCAGGCATGGCTAGAAAGGTTCTCCTGTTAATGCTGATCAAGAATATATATGGTTTATAGGGTCGGAAACGACTCCTTCACTGAAAAAAATTATATTTTCCTCCGGAAGATTCTTGAAATTGAAATTTGTATAGATTTTGTTGTATCAGGTTTTTTGGGACAATCAAAGCGTAAAAATCGCATAACTTTGTCAAAAATGCATTAATTTCAATTCTGAAAGCAGTTCTGTGCTAGTTTCTTCGAGCTTAACAAATCTGTATACCGCAAAGCTAGTATTTTTAAAAATAATTTTTTTTTTTTTAGATTTTTGGAAATTTTATGATGCAACCCCTTAAAAAATTTTCAAAAATTAAAAAACTCTTATTTTTCGTTCAGGCATGGCTAGAAAGGTTCTCCTGTTAATGCTGATCAAGAATATATATGGTTTATAGGGTCGGAAACGACTCCTTTACGGAAAAAAATTATATTTTCCTCCGGAAGATTCTTGAAATTGAAATTTGTATAGATTTTTTTGTATCAGGTTTTTTGGGACAATCAAAGCGTAAAAATCGCATAACTTTGTCAAAAATGCATTAATTTCAATTCTGAAAGCAGTTCTGTGCTAGTTTCTTCGAGCTTAACAAATCTGTATACCGCAAAGATAGTATTTTTAAAAATAATTTTTTTTTTTAGATTTTTGGAAATTTTATGATGCAACCCCTTAAAAAATTTTCAAAAATTAAAAAACTCTTATTTTTCGTTCAGGCATGGCTAGAAAGGTTCTCCTGTTAATGCTGATCAAGAATATATATGGTTTATAGGGTCGGAAACGACTCCTTCACTGAAAAAAATTATATTTTCCTCCGGAAGATTCTTGAAATAGAAATTTGTATAGGTTTTTTTGTATCAGGTTTTTTGGGACAATCAAAGCGTAAAAAACGCATAACTTTGTCAAAAATGCATTAATTTCAATTCTGAAAGCAGTTCTGTGCTAGTTTCTTCGAGCTTAACAAATCTGTATACCGCAAAGATAGTATTTTTAAAAATAATTTTTTTTTTTAGATTTTTGGAAATTTTGTCCCTTAAAAAATTTTCAAAAATTAAAAAACTCTTATTTTTCGTTCAGGCATGGCTAGAAAGGTTCTCCTGTTAATGCTGATCAAGAATATATATGGTTTATAGGGTCGGAAACGACTCCTTTACTGAAAAAAATTATATTTTCCTCCGGAAGATTCTTGAAATTGAAATTTGTATAGATTTTTTTGTATCAGGTTTTTTGGGACAATCAAAGCGTAAAAATCGCATAACTTTGTCAAAAATGCATTAATTTCAATTCTGAAAGCAGTTCTGTGCTAGTTTCTTCGAGCTTAACAAATCTGTATACCGCAAAGATAGTATTTTTAAAAATAATTTTTTTTTTTAGATTTTTTGAAATTTTATGATGCAACCCCTTAAAAAATTTTCAAAAATTAAAAAACTCTTATTTTTCGTTCAGGCATGGCTAGAAAGCTTCTCCTGTTAATGCTGATCAAGAATATATATGGTTTATAGGGTCGGAAACGACTCCTTCACTGAAAAAAAATATATTTTCCTCCGGAAGATTCTTGAAATTGAAATTTGTATAGATTTTTTTGTATCAGGTTTTTTGGGACAATCAAAGCGTAAAAAACGCATAACTTTGTCAAAAATGCATTAATTTCAATTCTGAAAGCAGTTCTGTGCTAGTTTCTTCGAGCTTAACAAATCTGTATACCGCAAAGATAGTATTTTTAAAAATAATTTTTTTTTTTAGATTTTTGGAAATTTTATGATGCAACCCCTTAAAAAATTTTCAAAAATTAAAAAACTCTTATTTTTCGTTCAGGCATGGCTAGAAAGGTTCTCCTGTTAATGCTGATCAAGAATATATATGGTTTATAGGGTCGGAAACGACTCCTTCACTGAAAAAAATTATATTTTCCTCCGGAAGATTCTTGAAATTGAAATTTGTATAGATTTTGTTGTATTAGGTTTTTTGGGACAATCAAAGCGTAAAAATCGCATAACTTTGTCAAAAATGCATTAATTTCAATTCTGAAAGCAGTTCTGTGCTAGTTTCTTCGAGCTTAACAAATCTGTATACCGCAAAGATAGTATTTTTAAAAATAATTTTTTTTTTAGATTTTTCGAAATTTTATGATGCAACCCCTTAAAAAATGTTCAAAAATTAAAAAACTCTTATTTTTCGTTCAGGCATGGCTAGAAAGGTTCTCCTGTTAATGCTGATCAAGAATATATATGGTTTATAGGGTCGGAAACGACTCCTTCACTGAAAAAAATTACATTTTCCTCCGGAAGATTCTTGAAATTGAAATTTGTATAGATTTTGTTGTATCAGGTTTTTTGGGACAATCAAAGCGTAAAAATCGCATAACTTTGTCAAAAATGCATTAATTTCAATTCTGAAAGCAGTTCTGTGCTAGTTTCTTCGAGCTTAACAAATCTGTATACCGCAAAGATAGTATTTTTAAAAATAATTTTTTTTTTTAGATTTTTGGAAATTTTATGATGCAACCCCTTAAAAAATTTTCAAAAATTAAAAAACTCTTATTTTTCGTTCAGGCATGGCTAGAAAGGTTCTCCTGTTAATGCTGATCAAGAATATATATGGTTTATAGGGTCGGAAACGACTCCTTCACTGAAAAAAAATATATTTTCCTCCGGAAGATTCTTGAAATTGAAATTTGTATAGATTTTGTTGTATCAGGTTTTTTGGGACAATCAAAGCGTAAAAAACGCATAACTTTGTCAAAAATGCATTAATTTCAATTCTGAAAGCAGTTCTGTGCTAGTTTCTTCGAGCTTAATCTGTATACCGCAAAGATAGTATTTTTAAAAATAATTTTTTTTTTAGATTTTTGGAAATTTTATGATGCAACCCCTTAAAAAATTTTCAAAAATTAAAAAACTCTTATTTTTCGTTCAGGCATGGCTAGAAAGGTTCTCCTGTTAATGCTGATCAAGAATATATATGGTTTATAGGGTCGGAAACGACTCCTTTACTGAAAAAAATTATATTTTCCTCCGGAAGATTCTTGAAATTGAAATTTGTATAGATTTTTTTGTATCAGGTTTTTTGGGACAATCAAAGCGTAAAAATCGCACAACTTTGTCAAAAATGCATTAATTTCAATTCTGAAAGCAGTTCTGTGCTAGTTTCTTCGAGCTTAACAAATCTGTATACCGCAAAGATAGTATTTTTAAAAATAATTTTTTTTTTTAGATTTTTGGAAATTTTATGATGCAACCCCTTAAAAAATTTAAAAAAATTAAAAAACTCTTATTTTTCGTTCAGGCATGGCTAGAAAGCTTCTCCTGTTAATGCTGATCAAGAATATATATGGTTTATAGGGTCGGAAACGACTCCTTCACTGAAAAAAATTATATTTTCCTCCGGAAGATTCTTGAAATAGAAATTTGTATAGATTTTTTTGTATCAGGTTTTTTGGGACAATCAAAGCGTAAAAAACGCATAACTTTGTCAAAAATGCATTAATTTCAATTCTGAAAGCAGTTCTGTGCTAGTTTCTTCGAGCTTAACAAATCTGTATACCGCAAAGATAGTATTTTTAAAAATAATTTTTTTTTTTAGATTTTTGGAAATTTTATGATGCAACCCCTTAAAAAATTTTCAAAAATTAAAAAACTCTTATTTTTCGTTCAGGCATGGCTAGAAAGCTTCTCCTGTTAATGCTGATCAAGAATATATATGGTTTATAGGGTCGGAAACGACTCCTTCACTGAAAAAAATTATATTTTCCTCCGGAAGATTCTTGAAATTGAAATTTGTATAGATTTTTTTGTATCAGGTTTTTTGGGACAATCAAAGCGTAAAAAACGCATAACTTTGTCAAAAATGCATTAATTTCAATTCTGAAAGCAGTTCTGTGCTAGTTTCTTCGAGCTTAACAAATCTGTATACCGCAAAGATAGTATTTTTAAAAATAATTTTTTTTTTTAGATTTTTGGAAATTTTATGATGCAACCCCTTAAAAAATTTTCAAAAATTAAAAAACTCTTATTTTTCGTTCAGGCATGGCTAGAAAGGTTCTCCTGTTAATGCTGATCAAGAATATATATGGTTTATAGGGTCGGAAACGACTCCTTCACTGAAAAAAATTATATTTTCCTCCGGAAGATTCTTGAAATTGAAATTTGTATAGATTTTGTTGTATCAGGTTTTTTGGGACAATCAAAGCGTAAAAATCGCATAACTTTGTCAAAAATGCATTAATTTCAATTCTGAAAGCAGTTCTGTGCTAGTTTCTTCGAGCTTAACAAATCTGTATACCGCAAAGATAGTATTTTTAAAAATAATTTTTTTTTTAGATTTTTCGAAATTTTATGATGCAACCCCTTAAAAAATGTTCAAAAATTAAAAAACTCTTATTTTTCGTTCAGGCATGGCTAGAAAGGTTCTCCTGTTAATGCTGATCAAGAATATATATGGTTTATAGGGTCGGAAACGACTCCTTCACTGAAAAAAATTACATTTTCCTCCGGAAGATTCTTGAAATTGAAATTTGTATAGATTTTGTTGTATCAGGTTTTTTGGGACAATCAAAGCGTAAAAATCGCATAACTTTGTCAAAAATGCATTAATTTCAATTCTGAAAGCAGTTCTGTGCTAGTTTCTTCGAGCTTAACAAATCTGTATACCGCAAAGATAGTATTTTTAAAAATAATTTTTTTTTTTAGATTTTTGGAAATTTTATGATGCAACCCCTTAAAAAATTTTCAAAAATTAAAAAACTCTTATTTTTCGTTCAGGCATGGCTAGAAAGCTTCTCCTGTTAATGCTGATCAAGAATATATATGGTTTATAGGGTCGGAAACGACTCCTTCACTGAAAAAAATTATATTTTCCTCCGGAAGATTCTTGAAATTGAAATTTGTATAGATTTTTTTGTATCAGGTTTTTTGGGACAATCAAAGCGTAGAAAACGCATAACTTTGTCAAAAATGCATTAATTTCAAATCTGATAGCAGTTCTGTGCTAGTTTCTTCGAGCTTAACAAATCTGTATACCGCAAAGATAGTATTTTTAAAAATAATTTTTTTTTTAGATTTTTCGAAATTTTATGATGCAACCCCTTAAAAAATTTTCAAAAATTAAAAAACTCTTATTTTTCGTTCAGGCATGGCTAGAAAGGTTCTCCTGTTAATGCTGATCAAGAATATATATGGTTTATAGGGTCGGAAACGACTCCTTCACTGAAAAAAATTATATTTTCCTCCGGAAGATTCTTGAAATTGAAATTTGTATAGATTTTTTTGTATCAGGTTTTTTGGGACAATCAAAGCGTAAAAATCGCATAACTTTGTCAAAAATGCATTAATTTCAATTCTGAAAGCAGTTCTGTGCTAGTTTCTTCGAGCTTAACAAATCTGTATACCGCAAAGATAGTATTTTTAAAAATAATTTTTTTTTTTAGATTTTTGGAAATTTTATGATGCAACCCCTTAAAAAATTTTCAAAAATTAAAAAACTCTTATTTTTCGTTCAGGCATGGCTAGAAAGGTTCTCCTGTTAATGCTGATCAAGAATATATATGGTTTATAGGGTCGGAAACGACTCCTTCACTGAAAAAAATTATATTTTCCTCCGGAAGATTCTTGAAATTGAAATTTGTATAGATTTTGTTGTATCAGGTTTTTTGGGACAATCAAAGCGTAAAAATCGCATAACTTTGTCAAAAATGCATTAATTTCAATTCTGAAAGCAGTTCTGTGCTAGTTTCTTCGAGCTTAACAAATCTGTATACCGCAAAGATAGTATTTTTAAAAATAATTTTTTTTTTTAGATTTTTGGAAATTTTATGATGCAACCCCTTAAAAAATTTAAAAAAATTAAAAAACTCTTATTTTTCGTTCAGGCATGGCTAGAAAGGTTCTCCTGTTAATGCTGATCAAGAATATATATGGTTTATAGGGTCGGAAACGACTCCTTCACTGAAAAAAATTATATTTTCCTCCGGAAGATTCTTGAAATTGAAATTTGTATAGATTTTTTTGTATCAGGTTTTTTGGGACAATCAAAGCGTAAAAAACGCATAACTTTGTCAAAAATGCATTAATTTCAATTCTGAAAGCAGTTCTGTGCTAGTTTCTTCGAGCTTAACAAATCTGTATACCGCAAAGATAGTATTTTTAAAAATAATTTTTTTTTTAGATTTTTGGAAATTTTATGATGCAACCCCTTAAAAAATTTTCAAAAATTAAAAAACTCTTATTTTTCGTTCAGGCATGGCTAGAAAGGTTCTCCTGTTAATGCTGATCAAGAATATATATGGTTTATAGGGTCGGAAACGACTCCTTCACTGAAAAAAATTATATTTTCCTCCGGAAGATTCTTGAAATTGAAATTTGTATAGATTTTTTTGTATCAGGTTTTTTGGGACAATCAAAGCGTAAAAAACGCATAACTTTGTCAAAAATGCATTAATTTCAATTCTGAAAGCAGTTCTGTGCTAGTTTCTTCGAGCTTAACAAATCTGTATACCGCAAAGATAGTATTTTTAAAAATAATTTTTTTTTTTAGATTTTTGGAAATTTTATGATGCAACCCCTTAAAAAATTTTCAAAAATTAAAAAACTCTTATTTTTCGTTCAGGCATGGCTAGAAAGGTTCTCCTGTTAATGCTGATCAAGAATATATATGGTTTATAGGGTCGGAAACGACTCCTTCACTGAAAAAAATTATATTTTCCTCCGGAAGATTCTTGAAATTGAAATTTGTATAGATTTTTTTGTATCAGGTTTTTTGGGACAATCAAAGCGTAAAAATCGCATAACTTTGTCAAAAATGCATTAATTTCAATTCTGAAAGCAGTTCTGTGCTAGTTTCTTCGGGCTTAACAAATCTGTATACCGCAAAGATAGTATTTTTAAAAATAATTTTTTTTTTTAGATTTTTGGAAATTTTATGATTCAACCCCTTAAAAAATTTTCAAAAATTAAAAAACTCTTATTTTTCGTTCAGGCATGGCTAGAAAGGTTCTCCTGTTAATGCTGATCAAGAATATATATGGTTTATAGGGTCGGAAACGACTCCTTCACTGAAAAAAATTATATTTTCCTCCGGAAGATTCTTGAAATTGAAATTTGTATAGATTTTTTTGTATCAGGTTTTTTGGGACAATCAAAGCGTAAAAATCGCATAACTTTGTCAAAAATGCATTAATTTCAATTCTGAAAGCAGTTCTGTGCTAGTTTCTTCGAGCTTAACAAATCTGTATACCGCAAAGATAGTATTTTTAAAAATAATTTTTTTTTTTAGATTTTTGGAAATTTTATGATGCAACCCCTTAAAAAATTTTCAAAAATTAAAAAACTCTTATTTTTCGTTCAGGCATGGCTAGAAAGGTTCTCCTGTTAATGCTGATCAAGAATATATATGGTTTATAGGGTCGGAAACGACTCCTTCACTGAAAAAAATTATATTTTCCTCCGGAAGATTCTTGAAATTGAAATTTGTATAGATTTTTTTGTATCAGGTTTTTTGGGACAATCAAAGCGTAAAAAACGCATAACTTTGTCAAAAATGCATTAATTTCAATTCTGAAAACAGTTCTGTGCTAGTTTCTTCGAGCTTAACAAATCTGTATACCGCAAAGATAGTATTTTTAAAAATAATTTTTTTTTTTAGATTTTTGGAAATTTTATGATGCAACCCCTTAAAAAATTTTCAAAAATTAAAAAACTCTTATTTTTCGTTCAGGCATGGCTAGAAAGGTTCTCCTGTTAATGCTGATCAAGAATATATATGGTTTATAGGGTCGGAAACGACTCCTTCACTGAAAAAAATTATATTTTCCTCCGGAAGATTCTTGAAATTGAAATTTGTATAGATTTTTTTGTATCAGGTTTTTTGGGACAATCAAAGCGTAAAAAACGCATAACTTTGTCAAAAATGCATTAATTTCAATTCTGAAAGCAGTTCTGTGCTAGTTTCTTCGAGCTTAACAAATCTGTATACCGCAAAGATAGTATTTTTAAAAATAATTTTTTTTTTAGATTTTTGGAAATTTTATGATGCAACCCCTTAAAAAATTTTCAAAAATTAAAAAACTCTTATTTTTCGTTCAGGCATGGCTAGAAAGGTTCTCCTGTTAATGCTGATCAAGAATATATATGGTTTATAGGGTCGGAAACGACTCCTTCACTGAAAAAAATTATATTTTCCTCCGGAAGATTCTTGAAATTGAAATTTGTATAGATTTTTTTGTATCAGGTTTTTTGGGACAATCAAAGCGTAAAAAACGCATAACTTTGTCAAAAATGCATTAATTTCAATTCTGAAAGCAGTTCTGTGCTAGTTTCTTCGAGCTTAACAAATCTGTATACCGCAAAGATAGTATTTTTAAAAATAATTTTTTTTTTTAGATTTTTGGAAATTTTATGATGCAACCCCTTAAAAAATTTTCAAAAATTAAAAAACTCTTATTTTTCGTTCAGGCATGGCTAGAAAGGTTCTCCTGTTAATGCTGATCAAGAATATATATGGTTTATAGGGTCGGAAACGACTCCTTCACTGAAAAAAATTATATTTTCCTCCGGAAGATTCTTGAAATTGAAATTTGTATAGATTTTTTTGTATCAGGTTTTTTGGGACAATCAAAGCGTAAAAAACGCATAACTTTGTCAAAAATGCATTAATTTCAATTCTGAAAGCAGTTCTGTGCTAGTTTCTTCGAGCTTAACAAATCTGTATACCGCAAAGATAGTATTTTTAAAAATAATTTTTTTTTTAGATTTTTGGAAATTTTATGATGCAACCCCTTAAAAAATTTTCAAAAATTAAAAAACTCTTATTTTTCGTTCAGGCATGGCTAGAAAGGTTCTCCTGTTAATGCTGATCAAGAATATATATGGTTTATAGGGTCGGAAACGACTCCTTCACTGAAAAAAATTATATTTTCCTCCGGAAGATTCTTGAAATTGAAATTTGTATAGATTTTTTTGTATCAGGTTTTTTGGGACAATCAAAGCGTAAAAATCGCATAACTTTGTCAAAAATGCATTAATTTCAATTCTGAAAGCAGTTCTGTGCTAGTTTCTTCGAGCTTAACAAATCTGTATACCGCAAAGATAGTATTTTTAAAAATAATTTTTTTTTTTAGATTTTTGGAAATTTTATGATGCAACCCCTTAAAAAATTTTCAAAAATTAAAAAACTCTTATTTTTCGTTCAGGCATGGCTAGAAAGGTTCTCCTGTTAATGCTGATCAAGAATATATATGGTTTATAGGGTCGGAAACGACTCCTTCACTGAAAAAAATTATATTTTCCTCCGGAAGATTCTTGAAATTGAAATTTGTATAGATTTTTTTGTATCAGGTTTTTTGGGACAATCAAAGCGTAAAAAACGCATAACTTTGTCAAAAATGCATTAATTTCAATTCTGAAAGCAGTTCTGTGCTAGTTTCTTCGAGCTTAACAAATCTGTATACCGCAAAGATAGTATTTTTAAAAATAATTTTTTTTTTTAGATTTTTGGAAATTTTATGATGCAACCCCTTAAAAAATTTTCAAAAATTAAAAAACTCTTATTTTTCGTTCAGGCATGGCTAGAAAGGTTCTCCTGTTAATGCTGATCAAGAATATATATGGTTTATAGGGTCGGAAACGACTCCTTCACTGAAAAAAATTATATTTTCCTCCGGAAGATTCTTGAAATTGAAATTTGTATAGATTTTTTTGTATCAGGTTTTTTGGGACAATCAAAGCGTAAAAATCGCATAACTTTGTCAAAAATGCATTAATTTCAATTCTGAAAGCAGTTCTGTGCTAGTTTCTTCGAGCTTAACAAATCTGTATACCGCAAAGATAGTATTTTTAAAAATAATTTTTTTTTTTAGATTTTTGGAAATTTTATGATGCAACCCCTTAAAAAATTTTCAAAAATTAAAAAACTCTTATTTTTCGTTCAGGCATGGCTAGAAAGGTTCTCCTGTTAATGCTGATCAAGAATATATATGGTTTATAGGGTCGGAAACGACTCCTTCACTGAAAAAAATTATATTTTCCTCCGGAAGATTCTTGAAATTGAAATTTGTATAGATTTTTTTGTATCAGGTTTTTTGGGACAATCAAAGCGTAAAAATCGCATAACTTTGTCAAAAATGCATTAATTTCAATTCTGAAAGCAGTTCTGTGCTAGTTTCTTCGAGCTTAACAAATCTGTATACCGCAAAGATAGTATTTTTAAAAATAATTTTTTTTTTTAGATTTTTGGAAATTTTATGATTCAACCCCTTAAAAAATTTTCAAAAATTAAAAAACTCTTATTTTTCGTTCAGGCATGGCTAGAAAGGTTCTCCTGTTAATGCTGATCAAGAATATATATGGTTTATAGGGTCGGAAACGACTCCTTCACTGAAAAAAATTATATTTTCCTCCGGAAGATTCTTGAAATTGAAATTTGTATAGATTTTTTTGTATCAGGTTTTTTGGGACAATCAAAGCGTAAAAAACGCATAACTTTGTCAAAAATGCATTAATTTCAATTCTGAAAACAGTTCTGTGCTAGTTTCTTCGAGCTTAACAAATCTGTATACCGCAAAGATAGTATTTTTAAAAATAATTTTTTTTTTTAGATTTTTGGAAATTTTATGATGCAACCCCTTAAAAAATTTTCAAAAATTAAAAAACTCTTATTTTTCGTTCAGGCATGGCTAGAAAGGTTCTCCTGTTAATGCTGATCAAGAATATATATGGTTTATAGGGTCGGAAACGACTCCTTCACTGAAAAAAATTATATTTTCCTCCGGAAGATTCTTGAAATTGAAATTTGTATAGATTTTTTTGTATCAGGTTTTTTGGGACAATCAAAGCGTAAAAAACGCATAACTTTGTCAAAAATGCATTAATTTCAATTCTGAAAGCAGTTCTGTGCTAGTTTCTTCGAGCTTAACAAATCTGTATACCGCAAAGATAGTATTTTTAAAAATAATTTTTTTTTTTAGATTTTTGGAAATTTTATGATGCAACCCCTTAAAAAATTTTCAAAAATTAAAAAACTCTTATTTTTCGTTCAGGCATGGCTAGAAAGGTTCTCCTGTTAATGCTGATCAAGAATATATATGGTTTATAGGGTCGGAAACGACTCCTTCACTGAAAAAAATTATATTTTCCTCCGGAAGATTCTTGAAATTGAAATTTGTATAGATTTTTTTGTATCAGGTTTTTTGGGACAATCAAAGCGTAAAAAACGCATAACTTTGTCAAAAATGCATTAATTTCAATTCTGAAAACAGTTCTGTGCTAGTTTCTTCGAGCTTAACAAATCTGTATACCGCAAAGATAGTATTTTTAAAAATAATTTTTTTTTTTAGATTTTTGGAAATTTTATGATGCAACCCCTTAAAAAATTTTCAAAAATTAAAAAACTCTTATTTTTCGTTCAGGCATGGCTAGAAAGGTTCTCCTGTTAATGCTGATCAAGAATATATATGGTTTATAGGGTCGGAAACGACTCCTTCACTGAAAAAAATTATATTTTCCTCCGGAAGATTCTTGAAATTGAAATTTGTATAGATTTTTTTGTATCAGGTTTTTTGGGACAATCAAAGCGTAAAAAACGCATAACTTTGTCAAAAATGCATTAATTTCAATTCTGAAAGCAGTTCTGTGCTAGTTTCTTCGAGCTTAACAAATCTGTATACCGCAAAGATAGTATTTTTAAAAATAATTTTTTTTTTTAGATTTTTGGAAATTTTATGATGCAACCCCTTAAAAAATTTTCAAAAATTAAAAAACTCTTATTTTTCGTTCAGGCATGGCTAGAAAGGTTCTCCTGTTAATGCTGATCAAGAATATATATGGTTTATAGGGTCGGAAACGACTCCTTCACTGAAAAAAATTATATTTTCCTCCGGAAGATTCTTGAAATTGAAATTTGTATAGATTTTTTTGTATCAGGTTTTTTGGGACAATCAAAGCGTAAAAAACGCATAACTTTGTCAAAAATGCATTAATTTCAATTCTGAAAACAGTTCTGTGCTAGTTTCTTCGAGCTTAACAAATCTGTATACCGCAAAGATAGTATTTTTAAAAATAATTTTTTTTTTTAGATTTTTGGAAATTTTATGATGCAACCCCTTAAAAAATTTTCAAAAATTAAAAAACTCTTATTTTTCGTTCAGGCATGGCTAGAAAGGTTCTCCTGTTAATGCTGATCAAGAATATATATGGTTTATAGGGTCGGAAACGACTCCTTCACTGAAAAAAATTATATTTTCCTCCGGAAGATTCTTGAAATTGAAATTTGTATAGATTTTTTTGTATCAGGTTTTTTGGGACAATCAAAGCGTAAAAATCGCATAACTTTGTCAAAAATGCATTAATTTCAATTCTGAAAGCAGTTCTGTGCTAGTTTCTTCGAGCTTAACAAATCTGTATACCGCAAAGATAGTATTTTTAAAAATAATTTTTTTTTTTAGATTTTTGGAAATTTTATGATGCAACCCCTTAAAAAATTTTCAAAAATTAAAAAACTCTTATTTTTCGTTCAGGCATGGCTAGAAAGGTTCTCCTGTTAATGCTGATCAAGAATATATATGGTTTATAGGGTCGGAAACGACTCCTTCACTGAAAAAAATTATATTTTCCTCCGGAAGATTCTTGAAATTGAAATTTGTATAGATTTTTTTGTATCAGGTTTTTTGGGACAATCAAAGCGTAAAAAACGCATAACTTTGTCAAAAATGCATTAATTTCAATTCTGAAAGCAGTTCTGTGCTAGTTTCTTCGAGCTTAACAAATCTGTATACCGCAAAGATAGTATTTTTAAAAATAATTTTTTTTTTTAGATTTTTGGAAATTTTATGATGCAACCCCTTAAAAAATTTTCAAAAATTAAAAAACTCTTATTTTTCGTTCAGGCATGGCTAGAAAGGTTCTCCTGTTAATGCTGATCAAGAATATATATGGTTTATAGGGTCGGAAACGACTCCTTCACTGAAAAAAATTATATTTTCCTCCGGAAGATTCTTGAAATTGAAATTTGTATAGATTTTTTTGTATCAGGTTTTTTGGCAATCAAAGCGTAAAAAACGCATAACTTTGTCAAAAATGCATTAATTTCAATTCTGAAAGCAGTTCTGTGCTAGTTTCTTCGAGCTTAACAAATCTGTATACCGCAAAGATAGTATTTTTAAAAATAATTTTTTTTTTTAGATTTTTGGAAATTTTATGATGCAACCCCTTAAAAAATTTTCAAAAATTAAAAAACTCTTATTTTTCGTTCAGGCATGGCTAGAAAGGTTCTCCTGTTAATGCTGATCAAGAATATATATGGTTTATAGGGTCGGAAACGACTCCTTCACTGAAAAAAATTATATTTTCCTCCGGAAGATTCTTGAAATTGAAATTTGTATAGATTTTTTTGTATCAGGTTTTTTGGGACAATCAAAGCGTAAAAAACGCATAACTTTGTCAAAAATGCATTAATTTCAATTCTGAAAGCAGTTCTGTGCTAGTTTCTTCGAGCTTAACAAATCTGTATACCGCAAAGATAGTATTTTTAAAAATAATTTTTTTTTTAGATTTTTGGAAATTTTATGATGCAACCCCTTAAAAAATTTTCAAAAATTAAAAAACTCTTATTTTTCGTTCAGGCATGGCTAGAAAGGTTCTCCTGTTAATGCTGATCAAGAATATATATGGTTTATAGGGTCGGAAACGACTCCTTCACTGAAAAAAATTATATTTTCCTCCGGAAGATTCTTGAAATTGAAATTTGTATAGATTTTTTTGTATCAGGTTTTTTGGGACAATCAAAGCGTAAAAAACGCATAACTTTGTCAAAAATGCATTAATTTCAATTCTGAAAGCAGTTCTGTGCTAGTTTCTTCGAGCTTAACAAATCTGTATACCGCAAAGATAGTATTTTTAAAAATAATTTTTTTTTTTAGATTTTTGGAAATTTTATGATGCAACCCCTTAAAAAATTTTCAAAAATTAAAAAACTCTTATTTTTCGTTCAGGCATGGCTAGAAAGGTTCTCCTGTTAATGCTGATCAAGAATATATATGGTTTATAGGGTCGGAAACGACTCCTTCACTGAAAAAAATTATATTTTCCTCCGGAAGATTCTTGAAATTGAAATTTGTATAGATTTTGTTGTATCAGGTTTTTTGGGACAATCAAAGCGTAAAAATCGCATAACTTTGTCAAAAATGCATTAATTTCAATTCTGAAAGCAGTTCTGTGCTAGTTTCTTCGAGCTTAACAAATCTGTATACCGCAAAGATAGTATTTTTAAAAATAATTTTTTTTTTTAGATTTTTGGAAATTTTATGATGCAACCCCTTAAAAAATTTTCAAAAATTAAAAAACTCTTATTTTTCGTTCAGGCATGGCTAGAAAGGTTCTCCTGTTAATGCTGATCAAGAATATATATGGTTTATAGGGTCGGAAACGACTCCTTCACTGAAAAAAATTATATTTTCCTCCGGAAGATTCTTGAAATTGAAATTTGTATAGATTTTTTTGTATCAGGTTTTTTGGGACAATCAAAGCGTAAAAATCGCATAACTTTGTCAAAAATGCATTAATTTCAATTCTGAAAGCAGTTCTGTGCTAGTTTCTTCGAGCTTAACAAATCTGTATACCGCAAAGATAGTATTTTTAAAAATAATTTTTTTTTTTAGATTTTTGGAAATTTTATGATGCAACCCCTTAAAAAATTTTCAAAAATTAAAAAACTCTTATTTTTCGTTCAGGCATGGCTAGAAAGGTTCTCCTGTTAATGCTGATCAAGAATATATATGGTTTATAGGGTCGGAAACGACTCCTTCACTGAAAAAAATTATATTTTCCTCCGGAAGATTCTTGAAATTGAAATTTGTATAGATTTTTTTGTATCAGGTTTTTTGGGACAATCAAAGCGTAAAAATCGCATAACTTTGTCAAAAATGCATTAATTTCAATTCTGAAAGCAGTTCTGTGCTAGTTTCTTCGAGCTTAACAAATCTGTATACCGCAAAGATAGTATTTTTAAAAATAATTTTTTTTTTTAGATTTTTGGAAATTTTATGATGCAACCCCTTAAAAAATTTTCAAAAATTAAAAAACTCTTATTTTTCGTTCAGGCATGGCTAGAAAGGTTCTCCTGTTAATGCTGATCAAGAATATATATGGTTTATAGGGTCGGAAACGACTCCTTCACTGAAAAAAATTATATTTTCCTCCGGAAGATTCTTGAAATTGAAATTTGTATAGATTTTTTTGTATCAGGTTTTTTGGGACAATCAAAGCGTAAAAATCGCATAACTTTGTCAAAAATGCATTAATTTCAATTCTGAAAGCAGTTCTGTGCTAGTTTCTTCGAGCTTAACAAATCTGTATACCGCAAAGATAGTATTTTTAAAAATAATTTTTTTTTTTAGATTTTTGGAAATTTTATGATGCAACCCCTTAAAAAATTTTCAAAAATTAAAAAACTCTTATTTTTCGTTCAGGCATGGCTAGAAAGGTTCTCCTGTTAATGCTGATCAAGAATATATATGGTTTATAGGGTCGGAAACGACTCCTTCACTGAAAAAAATTATATTTTCCTCCGGAAGATTCTTGAAATTGAAATTTGTATAGATTTTTTTGTATCAGGTTTTTTGGGACAATCAAAGCGTAAAAATCGCATAACTTTGTCAAAAATGCATTAATTTCAATTCTGAAAGCAGTTCTGTGCTAGTTTCTTCGAGCTTAACAAATCTGTATACCGCAAAGATAGTATTTTTAAAAATAATTTTTTTTTTTAGATTTTTGGAAATTTTATGATGCAACCCCTTAAAAAATTTTCAAAAATTAAAAAACTCTTATTTTTCGTTCAGGCATGGCTAGAAAGGTTCTCCTGTTAATGCTGATCAAGAATATATATGGTTTATAGGGTCGGAAACGACTCCTTCACTGAAAAAAATTATATTTTCCTCCGGAAGATTCTTGAAATTGAAATTTGTATAGATTTTTTTGTATCAGGTTTTTTGGGACAATCAAAGCGTAAAAATCGCATAACTTTGTCAAAAATGCATTAATTTCAATTCTGAAAGCAGTTCTGTGCTAGTTTCTTCGAGCTTAACAAATCTGTATACCGCAAAGATAGTATTTTTAAAAATAATTTTTTTTTTTAGATTTTTGGAAATTTTATGATGCAACCCCTTAAAAAATTTTCAAAAATTAAAAAACTCTTATTTTTCGTTCAGGCATGGCTAGAAAGGTTCTCCTGTTAATGCTGATCAAGAATATATATGGTTTATAGGGTCGGAAACGACTCCTTCACTGAAAAAAATTATATTTTCCTCCGGAAGATTCTTGAAATTGAAATTTGTATAGATTTTGTTGTATCAGGTTTTTTGGGACAATCAAAGCGTAAAAATCGCATAACTTTGTCAAAAATGCATTAATTTCAATTCTGAAAGCAGTTCTGTGCTAGTTTCTTCGAGCTTAACAAATCTGTATACCGCAAAGATAGTATTTTTAAAAATAATTTTTTTTTTAGATTTTTGGAAATTTTATGATGCAACCCCTTAAAAAATTTTCAAAAATTAAAAAACTCTTATTTTTCGTTCAGGCATGGCTAGAAAGGTTCTCCTGTTAATGCTGATCAAGAATATATATGGTTTATAGGGTCGGAAACGACTCCTTCACTGAAAAAAATTATATTTTCCTCCGGAAGATTCTTGAAATTGAAATTTGTATAGATTTTTTTGTATCAGGTTTTTTGGGACAATCAAAGCGTAAAAATCGCATAACTTTGTCAAAAATGCATTAATTTCAATTCTGAAAGCAGTTCTGTGCTAGTTTCTTCGAGCTTAACAAATCTGTATACCGCAAAGATAGTATTTTTAAAAATAATTTTTTTTTTTAGATTTTTGGAAATTTTATGATGCAACCCCTTAAAAAATTTTCAAAAATTAAAAAACTCTTATTTTTCGTTCAGGCATGGCTAGAAAGGTTCTCCTGTTAATGCTGATCAAGAATATATATGGTTTATAGGGTCGGAAACGACTCCTTCACTGAAAAAAATTATATTTTCCTCCGGAAGATTCTTGAAATTGAAATTTGTATAGATTTTTTTGTATCAGGTTTTTTGGGACAATCAAAGCGTAAAAATCGCATAACTTTGTCAAAAATGCATTAATTTCAATTCTGAAAGCAGTTCTGTGCTAGTTTCTTCGAGCTTAACAAATCTGTATACCGCAAAGATAGTATTTTTAAAAATAATTTTTTTTTTTAGATTTTTGGAAATTTTATGATGCAACCCCTTAAAAAATTTTCAAAAATTAAAAAACTCTTATTTTTCGTTCAGGCATGGCTAGAAAGGTTCTCCTGTTAATGCTGATCAAGAATATATATGGTTTATAGGGTCGGAAACGACTCCTTCACTGAAAAAAATTATATTTTCCTCCGGAAGATTCTTGAAATTGAAATTTGTATAGATTTTTTTGTATCAGGTTTTTTGGGACAATCAAAGCGTAAAAATCGCATAACTTTGTCAAAAATGCATTAATTTCAATTCTGAAAGCAGTTCTGTGCTAGTTTCTTCGAGCTTAACAAATCTGTATACCGCAAAGATAGTATTTTTAAAAATAATTTTTTTTTTTAGATTTTTGGAAATTTTATGATGCAACCCCTTAAAAAATTTTCAAAAATTAAAAAACTCTTATTTTTCGTTCAGGCATGGCTAGAAAGGTTCTCCTGTTAATGCTGATCAAGAATATATATGGTTTATAGGGTCGGAAACGACTCCTTCACTGAAAAAAATTATATTTTCCTCCGGAAGATTCTTGAAATTGAAATTTGTATAGATTTTTTTGTATCAGGTTTTTTGGGACAATCAAAGCGTAAAAATCGCATAACTTTGTCAAAAATGCATTAATTTCAATTCTGAAAGCAGTTCTGTGCTAGTTTCTTCGAGCTTAACAAATCTGTATACCGCAAAGATAGTATTTTTAAAAATAATTTTTTTTTTTAGATTTTTGGAAATTTTATGATGCAACCCCTTAAAAAATTTTCAAAAATTAAAAAACTCTTATTTTTCGTTCAGGCATGGCTAGAAAGGTTCTCCTGTTAATGCTGATCAAGAATATATATGGTTTATAGGGTCGGAAACGACTCCTTCACTGAAAAAAATTATATTTTCCTCCGGAAGATTCTTGAAATTGAAATTTGTATAGATTTTTTTGTATCAGGTTTTTTGGGACAATCAAAGCGTAAAAATCGCATAACTTTGTCAAAAATGCATTAATTTCAATTCTGAAAGCAGTTCTGTGCTAGTTTCTTCGAGCTTAACAAATCTGTATACCGCAAAGATAGTATTTTTAAAAATAATTTTTTTTTTTAGATTTTTGGAAATTTTATGATGCAACCCCTTAAAAAATTTTCAAAAATTAAAAAACTCTTATTTTTCGTTCAGGCATGGCTAGAAAGGTTCTCCTGTTAATGCTGATCAAGAATATATATGGTTTATAGGGTCGGAAACGACTCCTTCACTGAAAAAAATTATATTTTCCTCCGGAAGATTCTTGAAATTGAAATTTGTATAGATTTTTTTGTATCAGGTTTTTTGGGACAATCAAAGCGTAAAAATCGCATAACTTTGTCAAAAATGCATTAATTTCAATTCTGAAAGCAGTTCTGTGCTAGTTTCTTCGAGCTTAACAAATCTGTATACCGCAAAGATAGTATTTTTAAAAATAATTTTTTTTTTAGATTTTTGGAAATTTTATGATGCAACCCCTTAAAAAATTTTCAAAAATTAAAAAACTCTTATTTTTCGTTCAGGCATGGCTAGAAAGGTTCTCCTGTTAATGCTGATCAAGAATATATATGGTTTATAGGGTCGGAAACGACTCCTTCACTGAAAAAAATTATATTTTCCTCCGGAAGATTCTTGAAATTGAAATTTGTATAGATTTTTTTGTATCAGGTTTTTTGGGACAATCAAAGCGTAAAAATCGCATAACTTTGTCAAAAATGCATTAATTTCAATTCTGAAAGCAGTTCTGTGCTAGTTTCTTCGAGCTTAACAAATCTGTATACCGCAAAGATAGTATTTTTAAAAATAATTTTTTTTTTTAGATTTTTGGAAATTTTATGATGCAACCCCTTAAAAAATTTTCAAAAATTAAAAAACTCTTATTTTTCGTTCAGGCATGGCTAGAAAGGTTCTCCTGTTAATGCTGATCAAGAATATATATGGTTTATAGGGTCGGAAACGACTCCTTCACTGAAAAAAATTATATTTTCCTCCGGAAGATTCTTGAAATTGAAATTTGTATAGATTTTTTTGTATCAGGTTTTTTGGGACAATCAAAGCGTAAAAATCGCATAACTTTGTCAAAAATGCATTAATTTCAATTCTGAAAGCAGTTCTGTGCTAGTTTCTTCGAGCTTAACAAATCTGTATACCGCAAAGATAGTATTTTTAAAAATAATTTTTTTTTTAGATTTTTGGAAATTTTATGATGCAACCCCTTAAAAAATTTTCAAAAATTAAAAAACTCTTATTTTTCGTTCAGGCATGGCTAGAAAGGTTCTCCTGTTAATGCTGATCAAGAATATATATGGTTTATAGGGTCGGAAACGACTCCTTCACTGAAAAAAATTATATTTTCCTCCGGAAGATTCTTGAAATTGAAATTTGTATAGATTTTTTTGTATCAGGTTTTTTGGGACAATCAAAGCGTAAAAATCGCATAACTTTGTCAAAAATGCATTAATTTCAATTCTGAAAGCAGTTCTGTGCTAGTTTCTTCGAGCTTAACAAATCTGTATACCGCAAAGATAGTATTTTTAAAAATAATTTTTTTTTTTAGATTTTTGGAAATTTTATGATGCAACCCCTTAAAAAATTTTCAAAAATTAAAAAACTCTTATTTTTCGTTCAGGCATGGCTAGAAAGGTTCTCCTGTTAATGCTGATCAAGAATATATATGGTTTATAGGGTCGGAAACGACTCCTTCACTGAAAAAAATTATATTTTCCTCCGGAAGATTCTTGAAATTGAAATTTGTATAGATTTTTTTGTATCAGGTTTTTTGGGACAATCAAAGCGTAAAAATCGCATAACTTTGTCAAAAATGCATTAATTTCAATTCTGAAAGCAGTTCTGTGCTAGTTTCTTCGAGCTTAACAAATCTGTATACCGCAAAGATAGTATTTTTAAAAATAATTTTTTTTTTTAGATTTTTGGAAATTTTATGATGCAACCCCTTAAAAAATTTTCAAAAATTAAAAAACTCTTATTTTTCGTTCAGGCATGGCTAGAAAGGTTCTCCTGTTAATGCTGATCAAGAATATATATGGTTTATAGGGTCGGAAACGACTCCTTCACTGAAAAAAATTATATTTTCCTCCGGAAGATTCTTGAAATTGAAATTTGTATAGATTTTTTTGTATCAGGTTTTTTGGGACAATCAAAGCGTAAAAATCGCATAACTTTGTCAAAAATGCATTAATTTCAATTCTGAAAGCAGTTCTGTGCTAGTTTCTTCGAGCTTAACAAATCTGTATACCGCAAAGATAGTATTTTTAAAAATAATTTTTTTTTTTAGATTTTTGGAAATTTTATGATGCAACCCCTTAAAAAATTTTCAAAAATTAAAAAACTCTTATTTTTCGTTCAGGCATGGCTAGAAAGGTTCTCCTGTTAATGCTGATCAAGAATATATATGGTTTATAGGGTCGGAAACGACTCCTTCACTGAAAAAAATTATATTTTCCTCCGGAAGATTCTTGAAATTGAAATTTGTATAGATTTTGTTGTATCAGGTTTTTTGGGACAATCAAAGCGTAAAAATCGCATAACTTTGTCAAAAATGCATTAATTTCAATTCTGAAAGCAGTTCTGTGCTAGTTTCTTCGAGCTTAACAAATCTGTATACCGCAAAGATAGTATTTTTAAAAATAATTTTTTTTTTTAGATTTTTGGAAATTTTATGATGCAACCCCTTAAAAAATTTTCAAAAATTAAAAAACTCTTATTTTTCGTTCAGGCATGGCTAGAAAGGTTCTCCTGTTAATGCTGATCAAGAATATATATGGTTTATAGGGTCGGAAACGACTCCTTCACTGAAAAAAATTATATTTTCCTCCGGAAGATTCTTGAAATTGAAATTTGTATAGATTTTTTTGTATCAGGTTTTTTGGGACAATCAAAGCGTAAAAATCGCATAACTTTGTCAAAAATGCATTAATTTCAATTCTGAAAGCAGTTCTGTGCTAGTTTCTTCGAGCTTAACAAATCTGTATACCGCAAAGATAGTATTTTTAAAAATAATTTTTTTTTTTAGATTTTTGGAAATTTTATGATGCAACCCCTTAAAAAATTTTCAAAAATTAAAAAACTCTTATTTTTCGTTCAGGCATGGCTAGAAAGGTTCTCCTGTTAATGCTGATCAAGAATATATATGGTTTATAGGGTCGGAAACGACTCCTTCACTGAAAAAAATTATATTTTCCTCCGGAAGATTCTTGAAATTGAAATTTGTATAGATTTTTTTGTATCAGGTTTTTTGGGACAATCAAAGCGTAAAAATCGCATAACTTTGTCAAAAATGCATTAATTTCAATTCTGAAAGCAGTTCTGTGCTAGTTTCTTCGAGCTTAACAAATCTGTATACCGCAAAGATAGTATTTTTAAAAATAATTTTTTTTTTTAGATTTTTGGAAATTTTATGATGCAACCCCTTAAAAAAATTTCAAAAATTAAAAAACTCTTATTTTTCGTTCAGGCATGGCTAGAAAGGTTCTCCTGTTAATGCTGATCAAGAATATATATGGTTTATAGGGTCGGAAACGACTCCTTCACTGAAAAAAATTATATTTTCCTCCGGAAGATTCTTGAAATTGAAATTTGTATAGATTTTTTTGTATCAAGTTTTTTGGGACAATCAAAGCGTAAAAATCGCATAACTTTGTCAAAAATGCACTAATTTCAATTCTGAAAGCAGTTCTGTGCTAGTTTCTTCGAGCTTAACAAATCTGTATACCGCAAAGATAGTATTTTTAAAAATAATTTTTTTTTTTAGATTTTTGGAAATTTTATGATGCAACCCCTTAAAAAATTTTCAAAAATTAAAAAACTCTTATTTTTCGTTCAGGCATGGCTAGAAAGGTTCTCCTGTTAATGCTGATCAAGAATATATATGGTTTATAGGGTCGGAAACGACTTCTTCACTGAAAAAATTATATTTTCCTCCGGAAGATTCTTGAAATTGAAATTTGTATAGATTTTGTTGTATCAGGTTTTTTGGGACAATCAAAGCGTAAAAATCGCATAACTTTGTCAAAAATGCATTAATTTCAATTCTGAAAGCAGTTCTGTGCTAGTTTCTTCGAGCTTAACAAATCTGTATACCGCAAAGATAGTATTTTTAAAAATAATTTTTTTTTTTAGATTTTTGGAAATTTTATGATGCAACCCCTTAAAAAAATTTCAAAAATTAAAAAACTCTTATTTTTCGTTCAGGCATGGCTAGAAAGGTTCTCCTGTTAATGCTGATCAAGAATATATATGGTGTATAGGGTCGGAAACGACTCCTTCACTGAAAAAAATTATATTTTCCTCCGGAAGATTCTTGAAATTGAAATTTGTATAGATTTTTTTGTATCAGGTTTTTTGGGACAATCAAAGCGTAAAAATCGCATAACTTTGTCAAAAATGCACCAATTTCAATTCTGAAAGCAGTTCTGTGCTAGTTTCTTCGAGCTTAACAAATCTGTATACCGCAAAGATAGTATTTTTAAAAATAATTTTTTTTTTTAGATTTTTCGAAATTTTATGATGCAACCCCTTAAAAAATTTTCAAAAATTAAAAAACTCTTATTTTTCGTTCAGGCATGGCTAGAAAGGTTCTCCTGCTAATGCTGATCAAGAATATATATGGTTTATAGGGTCGGAAACGACTCCTTCACTGAAAAAAATTATATTTTCCTCCGGAAGATTCTTGAAATTGAAATTTGTATAGATTTTTTTGTATCAGGTTTTTTGGGACAATCAAAGCGTAAAAATCGCATAACTTTGTCAAAAATGCACTAATTTCAATTCTGAAAGCAGTTCTGTGCTAGTTTCTTCGAGCTTAACAAATCTGTATACCGCAAAGATAGTATTTTTAAAAATAATTTTTTTTTTTAGATTTTTGGAAATTTTATGATGCAACCCCTTAAAAAATTTTCAAAAATTAAAAAACTCTTATTTTTCGTTCAGGCATGGCTAGAAAGGTTCTCCTGTTAATGCTGATCAAGAATATATATGGTTTATAGGGTCGGAAACGACTTCTTCACTGAAAAAATTATATTTTCCTCCGGAAGATTCTTGAAATTGAAATTTGTATAGATTTTTTTGTATCAGGTTTTTTGGGACAATCAAAGCGTAAAAATCGCATAACTTTGTCAAAAATGCATTAATTTCAATTCTGAAAGCAGTTCTGTGCTAGTTTCTTCGAGCTTAACAAATCTGTATACCGCAAAGATAGTATTTTTAAAAATAATTTTTTTTTTTAGATTTTTGGAAATTTTATGATGCAACCCCTTAAAAAATTTTCAAAAATTAAAAAACTCTTATTTTTCGTTCAGGCATGGCTAGAAAGGTTCTCCTGTTAATGCTGATCAAGAATATATATGGTTTATAGGGTCGGAAACGACTTCTTCACTGAAAAAATTATATTTTCCTCCGGAAGATTCTTGAAATTGAAATTTGTATAGATTTTTTTGTATCAGGTTTTTTGGGACAATCAAAGCGTAAAAATCGCATAACTTTGTCAAAAATGCACTAATTTCAATTCTGAAAGCAGTTCTGTGCTAGTTTCTTTGAGCTTAACAAATCTGTATACCGCAAAGATAGTATTTTTAAAAATAATTTTTTTTTTTAGATTTTTGGAAATTTTATGATGCAACCCCTTAAAAAATTTTCAAAAATTAAAAAACTCTTATTTTTCGTTCAGGCATGGCTAGAAAGGTTCTCCTGTTAATGCTGATCAAGAATATATATGGTTTATAGGGTCGGAAACGACTTCTTCACTGAAAAAATTAAATTTTCCTCCGGAAGATTCTTGAAATTGAAATTTGTATAGATTTTTTTGTATCAGGTTTTTTGGGACAATCAAAGCGTAAAAATCGCATAACTTTGTCAAAAATGCACTAATTTCAATTCTGAAAGCAGTTCTGTGCTAGTTTCTTCGAGCTTAACAAATCTGTATACCGCAAAGATAGTATTTTTAAAAATAATTTTTTTTTTTAGATTTTTGGAAATTTTATGATGCAACCCCTTAAAAAAATTTCAAAAATTAAAAAACTCTTATTTTTCGTTCAGGCATGGCTAGAAAGGTTCTCCTGTTAATGCTGATCAAGAATATATATGGTTTATAGGGTCGGAAACGACTCCTTCACTGAAAAAAATTATATTTTCCTCCGGAAGATTCTTGAAATTGAAATTTGTATAGATTTTTTTGTATCAGGTTTTTTGGGACAATCAAAGCGTAAAAAACGCATAACTTTGTCAAAAATGCATTAATTTCAATTCTGAAAGCAGTTCTGTGCTAGTTTCTTCGAGCTTAACAAATCTGTATACCGCAAAGATAGTATTTTTAAAAATAATTTTTTTTTTTAGATTTTTGGAAATTTTATGATGCAACCCCTTAAAAAATTTTCAAAAATTAAAAAACTCTTATTTTTCGTTCAGGCATGGCTAGAAAGGTTCTCCTGTTAATGCTGATCAAGAATATATATGGTTTATAGGGTCGGAAACGACTCCTTCACTGAAAAAAATTATATTTTCCTCCGGAAGATTCTTGAAATTGAAATTTGTATAGATTTTGTTGTATCAGGTTTTTTGGGACAATCAAAGCGTAAAAATCGCATAACTTTGTCAAAAATGCATTAATTTCAATTCTGAAAGCAGTTCTGTGCTAGTTTCTTCGAGCTTAACAAATCTGTATACCGCAAAGATAGTATTTTTAAAAATAATTTTTTTTTTTAGATTTTTGGAAATTTTATGATGCAACCCCTTAAAAAATTTTCAAAAATTAAAAAACTCTTATTTTTCGTTCAGGCATGGCTAGAAAGGTTCTCCTGTTAATGCTGATCAAGAATATATATGGTTTATAGGGTCGGAAACGACTTCTTCACTGAAAAAATTAAATTTTCCTCCGGAAGATTCTTGAAATTGAAATTTGTATAGATTTTTTTGTATCAGGTTTTTTGGGACAATCAAAGCGTAAAAATCGCATAACTTTGTCAAAAATGCACTAATTTCAATTCTGAAAGCAGTTCTGTGCTAGTTTCTTCGAGCTTAACAAATCTGTATACCGCAAAGATAGTATTTTTAAAAATAATTTTTTTTTTTAGATTTTTGGAAATTTTATGATGCAACCCCTTAAAAAAATTTCAAAAATTAAAAAACTCTTATTTTTCGTTCAGGCATGGCTAGAAAGGTTCTCCTGTTAATGCTGATCAAGAATATATATGGTTTATAGGGTCGGAAACGACTCCTTCACTGAAAAAAATTATATTTTCCTCCGGAAGATTCTTGAAATTGAAATTTGTATAGATTTTTTTGTATCAGGTTTTTTGGGACAATCAAAGCGTAAAAAACGCATAACTTTGTCAAAAATGCATTAATTTCAATTCTGAAAGCAGTTCTGTGCTAGTTTCTTCGAGCTTAACAAATCTGTATACCGCAAAGATAGTATTTTTAAAAATAATTTTTTTTTTTAGATTTTTGGAAATTTTATGATGCAACCCCTTAAAAAATTTTCAAAAATTAAAAAACTCTTATTTTTCGTTCAGGCATGGCTAGAAAGGTTCTCCTGTTAATGCTGATCAAGAATATATATGGTTTATAGGGTCGGAAACGACTCCTTCACTGAAAAAAATTATATTTTCCTCCGGAAGATTCTTGAAATTGAAATTTGTATAGATTTTTTTGTATCAGGTTTTTTGGGACAATCAAAGCGTAAAAATCGCATAACTTTGTCAAAAATGCACTAATTTCAATTCTGAAAGCAGTTCTGTGCTAGTTTCTTCGAGCTTAACAAATCTGTATACCGCAAAGATAGTATTTTTAAAAATAATTTTTTTTTTTAGATTTTTGGAAATTTTATGATGCAACCCCTTAAAAAAATTTCAAAAATTAAAAAACTCTTATTTTTCGTTCAGGCATGGCTAGAAAGGTTCTCCTGTTAATGCTGATCAAGAATATATATGGTTTATAGGGTCGGAAACGACTCCTTCACTGAAAAAAATTATATTTTCCTCCGGAAGATTCTTGAAATTGAAATTTGTATAGATTTTTTTGTATCAGGTTTTTTGGGACAATCAAAGCGTAAAAAACGCATAACTTTGTCAAAAATGCATTAATTTCAATTCTGAAAGCAGTTCTGTGCTAGTTTCTTCGAGCTTAACAAATCTGTATACCGCAAAGATAGTATTTTTAAAAATAATTTTTTTTTTTAGATTTTTGGAAATTTTATGATGCAACCCCTTAAAAAATTTTCAAAAATTAAAAAACTCTTATTTTTCGTTCAGGCATGGCTAGAAAGGTTCTCCTGTTAATGCTGATCAAGAATATATATGGTTTATAGGGTCGGAAACGACTCCTTCACTGAAAAAAATTATATTTTCCTCCGGAAGATTCTTGAAATTGAAATTTGTATAGATTTTGTTGTATCAGGTTTTTTGGGACAATCAAAGCGTAAAAATCGCATAACTTTGTCAAAAATGCATTAATTTCAATTCTGAAAGCAGTTCTGTGCTAGTTTCTTCGAGCTTAACAAATCTGTATACCGCAAAGATAGTATTTTTAAAAATAATTTTTTTTTTTAGATTTTTGGAAATTTTATGATGCAACCCCTTAAAAAATTTTCAAAAATTAAAAAACTCTTATTTTTCGTTCAGGCATGGCTAGAAAGGTTCTCCTGTTAATGCTGATCAAGAATATATATGGTGTATAGGGTCGGAAACGACTCCTTCACTGAAAAAAATTATATTTTCCTCCGGAAGATTCTTGAAATTGAAATTTGTATAGATTTTTTTGTATCAGGTTTTTTGGGACAATCAAAGCGTAAAAATCGCATAACTTTGTCAAAAATGCACCAATTTCAATTCTGAAAGCAGTTCTGTGCTAGTTTCTTCGAGCTTAACAAATCTGTATACCGCAAAGATAGTATTTTTAAAAATAATTTTTTTTTTTAGATTTTTCGAAATTTTATGATGCAACCCCTTAAAAAATTTTCAAAAATTAAAAAACTCTTATTTTTCGTTCAGGCATGGCTAGAAAGGTTCTCCTGCTAATGCTGATCAAGAATATATATGGTTTATAGGGTCGGAAACGACTCCTTCACTGAAAAAAATTATATTTTCCTCCGGAAGATTCTTGAAATTGAAATTTGTATAGATTTTTTTGTATCAGGTTTTTTGGGACAATCAAAGCGTAAAAATCGCATAACTTTGTCAAAAATGCACTAATTTCAATTCTGAAAGCAGTTCTGTGCTAGTTTCTTCGAGCTTAACAAATCTGTATACCGCAAAGATAGTATTTTTAAAAATAATTTTTTTTTTTAGATTTTTGGAAATTTTATGATGCAACCCCTTAAAAAATTTTCAAAAATTAAAAAACTCTTATTTTTCGTTCAGGCATGGCTAGAAAGGTTCTCCTGTTAATGCTGATCAAGAATATATATGGTTTATAGGGTCGGAAACGACTTCTTCACTGAAAAAATTATATTTTCCTCCGGAAGATTCTTGAAATTGAAATTTGTATAGATTTTTTTGTATCAGGTTTTTTGGGACAATCAAAGCGTAAAAATCGCATAACTTTGTCAAAAATGCACTAATTTCAATTCTGAAAGCAGTTCTGTGCTAGTTTCTTTGAGCTTAACAAATCTGTATACCGCAAAGATAGTATTTTTAAAAATAATTTTTTTTTTTAGATTTTTGGAAATTTTATGATGCAACCCCTTAAAAAATTTTCAAAAATTAAAAAACTCTTATTTTTCGTTCAGGCATGGCTAGAAAGGTTCTCCTGTTAATGCTGATCAAGAATATATATGGTTTATAGGGTCGGAAACGACTTCTTCACTGAAAAAATTAAATTTTCCTCCGGAAGATTCTTGAAATTGAAATTTGTATAGATTTTTTTGTATCAGGTTTTTTGGGACAATCAAAGCGTAAAAATCGCATAACTTTGTCAAAAATGCACTAATTTCAATTCTGAAAGCAGTTCTGTGCTAGTTTCTTCGAGCTTAACAAATCTGTATACCGCAAAGATAGTATTTTTAAAAATAATTTTTTTTTTTAGATTTTTGGAAATTTTATGATGCAACCCCTTAAAAAAATTTCAAAAATTAAAAAACTCTTATTTTTCGTTCAGGCATGGCTAGAAAGGTTCTCCTGTTAATGCTGATCAAGAATATATATGGTTTATAGGGTCGGAAACGACTCCTTCACTGAAAAAAATTATATTTTCCTCCGGAAGATTCTTGAAATTGAAATTTGTATAGATTTTTTTGTATCAGGTTTTTTGGGACAATCAAAGCGTAAAAAACGCATAACTTTGTCAAAAATGCATTAATTTCAATTCTGAAAGCAGTTCTGTGCTAGTTTCTTCGAGCTTAACAAATCTGTATACCGCAAAGATAGTATTTTTAAAAATAATTTTTTTTTTTAGATTTTTGGAAATTTTATGATGCAACCCCTTAAAAAATTTTCAAAAATTAAAAAACTCTTATTTTTCGTTCAGGCATGGCTAGAAAGGTTCTCCTGTTAATGCTGATCAAGAATATATATGGTTTATAGGGTCGGAAACGACTCCTTCACTGAAAAAAATTATATTTTCCTCCGGAAGATTCTTGAAATTGAAATTTGTATAGATTTTTTTGTATCAGGTTTTTTGGGACAATCAAAGCGTAAAAATCGCATAACTTTGTCAAAAATGCATTAATTTCAATTCTGAAAGCAGTTCTGTGCTAGTTTCTTCGAGCTTAACAAATCTGTATACCGCAAAGATAGTATTTTTAAAAATAATTTTTTTTTTTAGATTTTTGGAAATTTTATGATGCAACCCCTTAAAAAAATTTCAAAAATTAAAAAACTCTTATTTTTTGTTCAGGCATGGCTAGAAAGGTTCTCCTGTTAATGCTGATCAAGAATATATATGGTTTATAGGGTCGGAAACGACTCCTTCACTGAAAAAAATTATATTTTCCTCCGGAAGATTCTTGAAATTGAAATTTGTATAGATTTTTTTGTATCAGGTTTTTTGGGACAATCAAAGCGTAAAAATCGCATAACTTTGTCAAAAATGCATTAATTTCAATTCTGAAAGCAGTTCTGTGCTAGTTTCTTCGAGCTTAACAAATCTGTATACCGCAAAGCTAGTATTTTTAAAAATAATTTTTTTTTTTAGATTTTTGGAAATTTTATGATGCAACCCCTTAAAAAATTTTCAAAAATTAAAAAACTCTTATTTTTCGTTCAGGCATGGCTAGAAAGGTTCTCCTGTTAATGCTGATCAAGAATATATATGGTTTATAGGGTCGGAAACGACTTCTTCACTGAAAAAATTATATTTTCCTCCGGAAGATTCTTGAAATTGAAATTTGTATAGATTTTGTTGTATCAGGTTTTTTGGGACAATCAAAGCGTAAAAATCGCATAACTTTGTCAAAAATGCATTAATTTCAATTCTGAAAGCAGTTCTGTGCTAGTTTCTTCGAGCTTAACAAATCTGTATACCGCAAAGATAGTATTTTTAAAAATAATTTTTTTTTTAGATTTTTGGAAATTTTATGATGCAACCCCTTAAAAAAATTTCAAAAATTAAAAAACTCTTATTTTTCGTTCAGGCATGGCTAGAAAGGTTCTCCTGTTAATGCTGATCAAGAATATATATGGTGTATAGGGTCGGAAACGACTCCTTCACTGAAAAAAATTATATTTTCCTCCGGAAGATTCTTGAAATTGAAATTTGTATAGATTTTTTTGTATCAGGTTTTTTGGGACAATCAAAGCGTAAAAATCGCATAACTTTGTCAAAAATGCACTAATTTCAATTCTGAAAGCAGTTCTGTGCTAGTTTCTTCGAGCTTAACAAATCTGTATACCGCAAAGATAGTATTTCTAAAAATAATTTTTTTTTTTAGATTTTTGGAAATTTTATGATGCAACCCCTTAAAAAATTTTCAAAAATTAAAAAACTCTTATTTTTCGTTCAGGCATGGCTAGAAAGGTTCTCCTGTTAATGCTGATCAAGAATATATATGGTTTATAGGGTCGGAAACGACTCCTTCACTGAAAAAAATTATATTTTCCTCCGGAAGATTCTTGAAATTGAAATTTGTATAGATTTTTTTGTATCAGGTTTTTTGGGACAATCAAAGCGTAAAAATCGCATAACTTTGTCAAAAATGCATTAATTTCAATTCTGAAAGCAGTTCTGTGCTAGTTTCTTCGAGCTTAACAAATCTGTATACCGCAAAGATAGTATTTCTAAAAATAATTTTTTTTTTTAGATTTTTGGAAATTTTATGATGCAACCCCTTAAAAAATTTTCAAAAATTAAAAAACTCTTATTTTTCGTTCAGGCATGGCTAGAAAGGTTCTCCTGTTAATGCTGATCAAGAATATATATGGTTTATAGGGTCGGAAACGACTCCTTCACTGAAAAAAATTATATTTTCCTCCGGAAGATTCTTGAAATTGAAATTTGTATAGATTTTTTTGTATCAGGTTTTTTGGGACAATCAAAGCGTAAAAAACGCATAACTTTGTCAAAAATGCATTAATTTCAATTCTGAAAGCAGTTCTGTGCTAGTTTCTTCGAGCTTAACAAATCTGTATACCGCAAAGATAGTATTTTTAAAAATATTTTTTTTTTTAGATTTTTGGAAATTTTATGATGCAACCCCTTAAAAAATTTTCAAAAATTAAAAAACTCTTATTTTTCGTTCAGGCATGGCTAGAAAGGTTCTCCTGTTAATGCTGATCAAGAATATATATGGTTTATAGGGTCGGAAACGACTCCTTCACTGAAAAAAATTATATTTTCCTCCGGAAGATTCTTGAAATTGAAATTTGTATAGATTTTTTTGTATCAGGTTTTTTGGGACAATCAAAGCGTAAAAATCGCATAACTTTGTCAAAAATGCATTAATTTCAATTCTGAAAGCAGTTCTGTGCTAGTTTCTTTGAGCTTAACAAATCTGTATACCGCAAAGATAGTATTTTTAAAAATAATTTTTTTTTTTAGATTTTTGGAAATTTTATGATGCAACCCCTTAAAAAATTTTCAAAAATTAAAAAACTCTTATTTTTCGTTCAGGCATGGCTAGAAAGGTTCTCCTGTTAATGCTGATCAAGAATATATATGGTTTATAGGGTCGGAAACGACTCCTTCACTGAAAAAAATTATATTTTCCTCCGGAAGATTCTTGAAATTGAAATTTGTATAGATTTTTTTGTATCAGGTTTTTTGGGACAATCAAAGCGTAAAAATCGCATAACTTTGTCAAAAATGCATTAATTTCAATTCTGAAAGCAGTTCTGTGCTAGTTTCTTCGAGCTTAACAAATCTGTATACCGCAAAGATAGTATTTTTAAAAAGAATTTTTTTTTTTAGATTTTTGGAAATTTTATGATGCAACCCCTTAAAAAAATTTCAAAAATTAAAAAACTCTTATTTTTCGTTCAGGCATGGCTAGAAAGGTTCTCCTGTTAATGCTGATCAAGAATATATATGGTTTATAGGGTCGGAAACGACTCCTTCACTGAAAAAAATTATATTTTCCTCCGGAAGATTCTTGAAATTGAAATTTGTATAGATTTTTTTGTATCAGGTTTTTTGGGACAATCAAAGCGTAAAAATCGCATAACTTTGTCAAAAATGCATTAATTTCAATTCTGAAAGCAGTTCTGTGCTAGTTTCTTCGAGCTTAACAAATCTGTATACCGCAAAGCTAGTATTTTTAAAAATAATTTTTTTTTTTAGATTTTTGGAAATTTTATGATGCAACCCCTTAAAAAATTTTCAAAAATTAAAAAACTCTTATTTTTCGTTCAGGCATGGCTAGAAAGGTTCTCCTGTTAATGCTGATCAAGAATATATATGGTTTATAGGGTCGGAAACGACTTCTTCACTGAAAAAATTATATTTTCCTCCGGAAGATTCTTGAAATTGAAATTTGTATAGATTTTGTTGTATCAGGTTTTTTGGGACAATCAAAGCGTAAAAATCGCATAACTTTGTCAAAAATGCATTAATTTCAATTCTGAAAGCAGTTCTGTGCTAGTTTCTTCGAGCTTAACAAATCTGTATACCGCAAAGATAGTATTTTTAAAAATAATTTTTTTTTTTAGATTTTTGGAAATTTTATGATGCAACCCCTTAAAAAATTTTCAAAAATTAAAAAACTCTTATTTTTCGTTCAGGCATGGCTAGAAAGGTTCTCCTGTTAATGCTGATCAAGAATATATATGGTTTATAGGGTCGGAAACGACTCCTTCACTGAAAAAAATTATATTTTCCTCCGGAAGATTCTTGAAATTGAAATTTGTATAGATTTTTTTGTATCAGGTTTTTTGGGACAATCAAAGCGTAAAAATCGCATAACTTTGTCAAAAATGCATTAATTTCAATTCTGAAAGCAGTTCTGTGCTAGTTTCTTCGAGCTTAACAAATCTGTATACCGCAAAGATAGTATTTTTAAAAATAATTTTTTTTTTAGATTTTTGGAAATTTTATGATGCAACCCCTTAAAAAAATTTCAAAAATTAAAAAACTCTTATTTTTCGTTCAGGCATGGCTAGAAAGGTTCTCCTGTTAATGCTGATCAAGAATATATATGGTGTATAGGGTCGGAAACGACTCCTTCACTGAAAAAAATTATATTTTCCTCCGGAAGATTCTTGAAATTGAAATTTGTATAGATTTTTTTGTATCAGGTTTTTTGGGACAATCAAAGCGTAAAAAACGCATAACTTTGTCAAAAATGCATTAATTTCAATTCTGAAAGCAGTTCTGTGCTAGTTTCTTCGAGCTTAACAAATCTGTATACCGCAAAGATAGTATTTTTAAAAATATTTTTTTTTTTTCAAGAATATATATGGTTTATAGGGTCGGAAACGACTCCTTCACTGAAAAAAATTATATTTTCCTCCGGAAGATTCTTGAAATTGAAATTTGTATAGATTTTTTTGTATCAGGTTTTTTGGGACAATCAAAGCGTAAAAATCGCATAACTTTGTCAAAAATGCATTAATTTCAATTCTGAAAGCAGTTCTGTGCTAGTTTCTTTGAGCTTAACAAATCTGTATACCGCAAAGATAGTATTTTTAAAAATAATTTTTTTTTTTAGATTTTTGGAAATTTTATGATGCAAAATAAAAAAAAAATATAAAAAATTTTCAAAAATTAAAAAACTTATTTTTCGTTCAGGCATGGCTAGAAAGGTTCTCCTGTTAATGCTGATCAAGAATATATATGGTTTATAGGGTCGGAAACGACCTTCACTGAAAAAAATTATATTTTCCTCCGGAAGATTCTTGAAAAATTGATTCTTGCAAATTATTCAATATTTGCAATATCAAAGTCCTTTGGTTTATTTAAACGCTAATTTGTATATTTAATAAAAACATTCTTGTAGAAACCATAGAAAATTACAAATAACCAAAGATTACATAGAGATATGTAAGAACAGAGAAAAGTGTCTCATGTCACGTGTATCGTGCCCATGCTGAGTTAACCAAATCACAATCCCGATCCCAATCCCAGATAGCTCAGAGATTGGACGTGGCCGGCTTGCTGCCGTGCCACTTGTACGATCCGGAGTACTTGAAATTGTTCTCCTCGCACTTGCGATCGGCCTGCTTGGGCCCCCGGGAGCCGTACTGGTAGGTGATGGGCTGGACGCGCTCGCGCTCGATCTTGTGCAGGATGGGTGTGAAAATGCGCCACGCTTCGCGCAGCTCATCGGAGCGGACAAAGTGCATCTGGGAGCCGCAAAAGACATCGAGGATGAGCCGCTCATAGGCGTCCGGCAGGTAGGAGTCCTTGTAGCGGTGCTCGTACGTGAGATCCAGCTCCGTTTCCTCGATGTCGAAGGTGATGCCGGGGCTCTTGGTCATCATCTTGAAGTACAGCGCCTCGCCCGGCTGCACGCGGATGACCAGCTCATTGCGCTTCGTGCTGCCCTCGAAAATGTCGCCGGGCACGTCCTGGTACTGGATACGAACCTCTGCTTTGCGCTCGTTCAGTGCCTTGCCGCAGCGCAGGATGAAGGGCACCCCCTGCCAGCGCTCGTTGTTGATCTTCAGTACGCCGAGGGCGTAGGTGGGCGTAGTGGAGTTCTTGTCGACGGTGGGGTCCTCCAGATAACCGGTGCGTGCGTCCTCAGTGGTGCCCGCGGGATTGCCGACATACTGGCCCAACACCATGTCGTCGACGGTAAGGGCCTCGATGCTCTTCAGCACCTTGACCTTCTCGTCACGTATGTCGTCCGGATGACAGCTGACCGGCTTCTCCATAGCCACCAGCGACAGAATCTGGAGCAGATGGTTCTGCATCACGTCGCGAATAATGCCGAACTCGTCGAAGTAGCCACCGCGGCCCTGGGTGCCAAAGGGCTCCTTGAATGTGATCAGGACCGAGGCAATATTCTCTCGATTCCATGTCGAGCTGAGGATCTTGTTGCCAAAGCGAATGGTCATCAGGTTCTGCACCATCTCCTTACCCAGATAATGATCGATGCGGTACAGTTGCTCCTCGTGGAACAACCCAGCCAGGTGGTCGCTCAGCGCCTGTGACGAGGCATCGTCGCGTCCGAAGGGTTTCTCGATTATCACGCGGTTCCAGCCGCTGCAAATTGAAGGTTTTTAGTTTTGGATTTCACTTGGATGCTATGTGAGTGAAGCGGAACATTACTCACCAGACGGACATGCAGATCTGCTTGATGTTGACCGTCACCTCCTCGAAGACGCTCGGCGGCAAGGCCAGGTAGAAGATGCGGTTCGCCTTGTTCTTGTTTTCCATCAGCTCCAGCTGCTGGTTCAGCAGCTCGAACCCAGTTCGCCCGTCGTAGCTGCCGGCCACGTACTCATTGAGGGCCCAGAACTCCTCGTACTTGGCCTGCTCGTGGGGCTGAACCTGTGGGGCGTTTGTGGGGTTAGCATCTGTGAACTGTTGACACCAGCTGGGACCAGCTGGGCGCCACTCACCTTCATGTACTGCAGGCAGGATGCCTTGAGGCTGGCGATCGACAGCTTGGAGCGCGCATAGCCGCAGAATTTGGTTGGCTTTGGGAGCAGGTCATCGCGGTAGAGCCACCAGAGAGTCGGGTAGATCTTCTTCTTGGCTAAATCACCGGATGCCCCAAAGATCACGAACGTGTGCGGTATCTTGCCATCGAAGTGGGTGCCCTCGCAGACCATGGTCGGGGACTTGAGCGACTTGATGATGAGATCCAGGGCGGTGTGGTCTAAAAAATACAAGGTATGTTAGCTTTTACAAGCACAAATCCCACCCGCAAGGCGTAGAAGCATCTAGATTTTTTTTTGTTTTGTCGTTATGGTAGGGATTTGACAAAGTTTAAGAGCATTTTCACTGACTGGCAAGCAAAGTGACCACTTGTATTCGGTTGGCATGGCAGAGATCCTTGTCTTCTCCAAGGAATTCATTAACGATTTTTACTTTAGACTTCTTAAGCCCTTTTCTCATATAAAAACTTGACCTTGACTACATGGATTGTATAACCTTTAGGTGTAAGATACATTTTTCAAAATCGAATGTATTATGATTTCCCTCGAGAGTCAACACTACGCCGCGAGGAAGCTCCCACAGTATCCGCTGAGGATCTGGTGTAGAGCTGCGGAGGACTCACCTGCAGTGAGTGTGCCGTGAGTGGCCGGAGGAAAGTGAACGGTCGCGGCCTTGTGCTGACCTTATTTATGAATGGATTGAAGCAGGCGATAAGAACTCGATAGCGTCCGGGATCGGTTGTCTAATCACGATGACTAATCACCAAATTCGCTACTTGACTCTGCCAGAGGTCACCTGGTTGATTGGTTGTCGGTCGCTGCAAGACCCGGTGGCGGGCAGATGCGGGTGCGGAAGCCAGTTAATGTTCAACAGCTGGACAGGTGTACGCGCGCGTATCTTTCGATGCGGTTGCACAAAGCGAATAAACTGCTGCGCTGTGCTTGACTTTGAAAAGTTGTAAGCGGCGGTGCCGCGGTCAACGACGACGTCGCCGCTGGCGTCGACGGCACAAAGTGCAAATTGCCAGACCAGAGTGTAATAGGTGTAATAGGTGTAATAGGTGTAATGGTGTAATGGGTCTCGTATACCTGAGATCTGGTGAGCCCGGCCAGTCAGTGAATGAGTCGCAGCCTCAGCAGCTCGCCCGCGTCGGGAGGTGGTCTCAACTTTTAGCCGGAATGATGAATTCCCTAAACTAAGGATCTAAACTAAGGATCTTGCAATAGAAGTCCCAGAATGGATATGTCCAGTCGGTCCAGGTGCCAGCATTTTTCTCATCACTCTATTAACTTCACACAACAATTTCAGCCAAAGGATATATCTCTTGGATCTTCCACATACCAATCCCTAAAAACAACCCAGTTACGATTTTGCGCTTTGGTTTTCTCACACTCACAAAAAACGTACGCTCAGTCTCTGAAGCTGAGCTCATTTATTATAAATAACCCTATGACTAATACCGCATTTATTGATTGGAATACAATTCGAAGAGTATCTTTTTTCGTATTTCTAATAATATCTTGTGTATATTTTGTGTAAGGTATCTCTATCCCGGAATCAACTCTGTAAGTCAGCTAAGCTGAATACTGGATGTGTCACCTGATCCATGCTCAAGCTGCGGGTATGATGGACTAGGAAAAGTCTCCCAAGAACAAGATAGGATAGGTTAAGTTTCAACAAGTTGCTTTTGTTTTTGTTCAATTTTTTTTAGAGATAACAAAAGGCACCTTGAAAGATGCCGGCTTCTTACTGAATGATTCGAGAACTGCTTAAAGGGGACTACTTATTTCATATTTGGTTGCCAACCCAATTTTGGTAGCGACTAAAAGAAATTCAATAGCTGGAAATTATGTGATCGGGAAGGAATGTTCCTATATTACAGGGTATTATCATTTTAGTCAGAGGCTATTAATGCAGTGAAGGAGTCAATTCCGACCTTATAAATCATATATATTCTTGATCAGCACCAACAGCAGAGTCGATCTAGCCATCTCAGGAAGAAAACAATTTTTTTCAAATTTCATCATAAAATTTCCAAAAATTTGCAAAAATTTTAATTTTTTGTAAATTTTACATTGAGTACGCAGATTTATTAACCTCAAAAACCCCAACACAGAACTGCTTTCAGAATTGAAATTAATGCATTTTTGACAAAGTTATGCGTTTTTTACGCTTTGATTGTCCCAAAAAACCTGGTACAAAAAAATCTATACAAATTTCAATTTCAAGAATCTTCCGGAGGAAAATATAATTTTTTTCAGTGAAGGAGTCGTGTCCGACCCTATAAACCATATATATTCTTGATCAGCATTAACAGGAGAACCTTTCTAGCCATGCCTGAACGAAAAATAAGAGTTTTTTAATTTTTGAAAATTTTTTAAGGGGTTGCATCATAAAATTTCCAAAAATCTAAAAAAAAAAATTATTTTTAAAAATACTATCTTTGCGGTATACAGATTTGTTAAGCTCGAAGAAACTAGCACAGAACTGCTTTCAGAATTGAAATTAATGCATTTTTGACAAAGTTATGCGTTTTTTACGCTCTGATTGTCCCGAAAAACCTGATACAAAAAAATCTATACAAATTTCAATTTCAAGAATCTTCCGGAGGAAAATATAATTTTTTTCAGTGAAGGAGTCGTTTCCGACCCTATAAACCATATATATTCTTGATCAGCATTAACAGGAGAACCTTTCTAGCCATGCCTGAACGAAAAATAAGAGTTTTTTAATTTTTGAAAATTTTTTAAGGGGTTGCATCATAAAATTTCCAAAAATCTAAAAAAAAAAATTATTTTTAAAAATACTATCTTTGCGGTATACAGATTTGTTAAGCTCGAAGAAACTAGCACAGAACTGAAATTAATTGCATTTTTGACAAAGTTATGCGTTTTTTACGCTTTGATTTGTCGGAATAAAAATGGTCATATAATAATATCGATCCTACAGTTCAATTGCAAACGCCAAGGGTTTATAACCTTCGGCTTCCCAAAGTTAATTTCCATTCTTGTTTAATCTCCTTTTGGGGAAGTTAGTCTCTATTCTAATGCCTGGTAATACACACTTTTCAGCCGCCCAGTCGCGAGCGGGGGAACTGACCGGGCTTGGGGATGGCCACACGGAGGAGATACCGCGATGGTGAATCACACACAGCCACGGCCAGTAATTATAATCTCGGCCGATTCGCATTTGACATTGACACAGTCGGCGGCACGGGGGCAAGGAGACGATGGAGGAGACAGAGAACAAGGTAATGTTGGACATGAAATAATGTCTGAATAAATTTAAATCGAGCGGGTTTTGTGTTTTGGAAAGGCTTTTCGCTAGCCCCCGCTGGTACAGGCACAGGCACAGCCACAGGCACAGGCACTGGCACGGCACGCATGTGTGCTAATTATTTACGTGTAGAATGTGCGCGGCGCGGCGCGCTCCCAATGTCATTACCGCGGAGATTGGAGATTGGAGAATGGAGAGTGGAGAGCGGACGACACGAAAGGTTATTGCCGGGCTTTAATCTTGGGGTACTGTTGTTGGCCAACAGCCAATGGCAACAACAACCACACGTCATCGGTAGATAATTGGGGAGTGAGAGCGGGAAGATTGAGCTTTTTGTGATAAGACGCTGTCGTCCGTTATTATTTTGTAGGTGACCCCCTAGCAGAAGAACACATTTTGAAGGGCGCCGCGCGCTCGCGCTCGCAGGCACAGTCACTGTCACAATCTCCCACCTGAGAGCGCCACAGTTATTGCACAAAGTATACGCCCGCTCAAGCACTTACCTTCCTTTTGCGTTGTCATCTTGTCCCGTTAGCTCTGGCAGCCGAAGAGTCAGAAAGCACACACACACACAGAGAAACACGAAAAAAAAAGTGTAGATTTTTTGTACAAACAACCCTGTTGTTGTTTGGTTTGATTTCACTAGCCAATAGTTGGTTGTATGCTTAGCGTTAAGCAATCCGGCTCTATGTAATTACGACGGTCACCGGATGGAGCTTGAGTTTGGAGTCGCGGAGCCCTCGAAAACACAGTAATGAAGCCCAGCACGATCGTTCCCTGACTGCGCTGCGCCGAGCGCGCAAAGCGTGCATGAAGCGGCAGCGGCACTGCCAATGGCAACAACAAAAAACGACGCTTTGTAAGCGACGTCGCTGATCGAGGCCAGGAGCGGATTCAAGCTCCTGCCGGCCGTGGGCCCGCGTTTTATCTGTTCGCGTTCAAGTATCATGTAAACACTGATTGGGTCGACAAGTGCACACTCAAAATAAACATAACAACACTTTCTGTTTGCACAGGATAAATACAAGTATTTTTCTTTTTTATAATAATTTATTACATATATATTGTTTTGTTTTGTTTTTTGTTGTTAGTCAGCTCCGCTGCGGTCTCCGGCCATTGTTTGTAACGTACAGCCAAAGCACAGCCCGCAGCAGTCTTCGGTTGCCCCAAATAGGCCCTGTCCAAACAATTTGTTAAACTATTAAAGATAAAAAAGCTACGCCCCACCCCCGGATGGCGCCCACCCCCCCGATTGTGATTCCGATCCGTCCCTGGCTCCGCCTATTGCCTCTTCTCCGTTGTGCACTCATTCACACACACGCACACACACTCACACGCTCGCGCAACGTAAACACGGTCCTCTGTACGTGTGACGACGCTTCGCCGCATGCGTTTGCTGCCTGCTTTTGGTTTCTGTTTACGTGAGTGGTTCGGTCAGCAGGGACGGCGCGGTGAGCGGGTAGGGGATCGGAGGGAGCCAGATCGGCGCCGGCGTTGCCAGCTGAGTGAAATGGAAGTGGGAGTGGGAATGGAACTACCGATTACATTTACCAAGTATGGAGGAGACGAGAGACGGGAACAGGATGCGGCTTAACTGCTGGGATTACAAGGATTACGGACATACATACATGCACATATACCTTATTCCAAAGATGTAAGAGCAGCGGTGCTGGTGCTGGTGCCGGGGCCGTTAAGCTCTCCGCCGCCGCGTTGTAATTGTTGTTTGTCACTTGTCGTATTAATGCATATGTAATTCGTGGGTCAGGCCAACAGGTGTAGTTTATGCGTGCGTGTGTCGTGTGTGTCCTGTGTGTGTTGTGTGTGTTTTGTTCTGTTGTCTGCTTCAGTGGCCCTCTATTTACAGTTTTATTAATTCCTATGCGGCTCCATCCGGAAACCGTCGCCCGCCCCATCGCCCGCTACCCGCCAACCAAGACCTGGAGAACGGATGAGCCAGAGTTGGGACACGTACTGTTTACGGATGTCGGTCGTCAGTAGAAAAGCACAGAGTGCAGGATCACACGGTTGCGGCGCTCCTCAAACTCTTGGATCATCTCGTCGATGTCGTTGTCCAGATCTGTGGACTTGGCCAACTGTAAAGAAAGGGAAGAGCGAGTGAGCCGGGACCTCGTTCTGGCTCGGAATAATCCCCCATACCAAGTTGATCATGTCCGTGATGAGAAAGGCGCCCATCAGCGCATCCTCGGCGTTGTCCACCACGTCCACATTAAGAACGTGCACCGGACGGTTGTCCACCGATTCCATCGACTCCCTGTGCATCACCACCAAGTCGTACACGCGCTCCTCCACAGTGACAATTATGTCGAACTGCTCTTTGGTGTCTTGAAAGCGTTCCGGGCACTTTTTGATACGCCGGTTGCGGTCCAGCATGTGCAGCAGCCCGTTCTGTGTGTAGCTGTGGAAGCAGAGGATGAAAAGGTTGAGTGGAATGAGGCCAAGGCTCGGGTCGGCGTGTGGTCAACTTACAACTCCTTGTCCTTCGACTCCAGGTCGCGGTAGATGGTCTCGTAGCTTGTGCCAAACTCGTAAACATTCGGCTTGTCGAACGCCATGCCCGGCAACTTAACGCGTTCGCCGGTGCCGTAGGAGCGCACGTTGAAGCCTTTTTTGGCCAGGAAGTTGTGCGCCTCCATGGAGCGGTTCATGTTTGAGGAGCAGACCACGGCCACGGACAATTTGCTCGGATCAGTCATCTTTGGCAGTGCATGCAAAAAAAAAAAGTCAGCAAAAAAAATATTCACTGGAATAGGGATGTTGTATCAAAATATCAATATATCGATATTTTTCTCAAAACGATATATTTATATCGTGGTATTTTGTTTTCCCAAATATCAATGTTGCAAAAAATATCATCAATACGATACGATAGGACAAAAAGTTAGCAAAACATACAGTATATCTTCTACGGGTGGTCATAACATAGCAATACTGTAGTGAGGAAGATGACGAATAAATCAAAAAATATCATTTCAGTATTTTAAAACAATTGCTCTGAGCCAGAACGTAATCGAACAACGTAAAGTGGTCCACGTAATGTACACATATGGAACAAGTGAACTACTAAAGGTGGGCGATAACGATAAAATACTGCTCTTTTGGCCGAAATATACCATGGATATACCTTTTTGAAAGCCATAATGCTGAAAAGATGTACGTATATTTTTTAAGGATTTATATTTTGAAACCAATATTCACAGTTTTAAAAAAATATACTAGTATATTTAAAGTTCAAGTTTAACTAGGGCTGCCACATGGTTCCAGAAGAACGGGAAATTCCAATAAAAATGGGTTACTGTTAAGAAATAGTCTCCACTGTCCCGATATATTTATTTAAGCTGTGTTTTTAACTACAGTTTTAGAACACGAAGTTTTGGTAATTTGTTTAAAAAATCAAAGCCTTTAAAAGGAAACCTGTCTTTTATACAATTATAAAAACCACAGTCCACCCCAAAAGTCGTATATTTAAATTGAAAAGTGTTGTTATTAATCATTTCAGTATTTTTTTATTTTCAATGTTTCATCTCTTGTTACTTTTTTCGTCTTCTCCTGTTTGTCTTTTGTTTTGTCTTCTTTTTTTTGTTTTTTTCTTCTTTGAATTAATTTATTAATTAATCTTTATGTTTACTTATTGATTTAGTATCTTCCATTTGCTCATCCACGCATTTTACTCTCCGCTTCTCGCGCTCACAGCGCATCTGTCCTAAGTTTCCTCTGCCACTTCTTATATTGAGGAAGGATGGGTGGGTGGGTGGTGTTTTTGTTAAAGGAAAGGATGCAGTTTCTTTTGGGGTCTGGGAAGGTGTTTCTCGGAGAACGGAACGGTGGCAATATCCATCTTCATTCCTCTCTCATTTACGCTCGTCTCGAGTGACGCATGCAAATATTTTTAATATCCTTCACTTTAAATAATTTTTTAGCATAACTATTAAATAATTTGTTTTGTATATATATATATATATACGTGTATATATATATACATATATATATGTGAACATATATATATATACATATATGTATATTCAGTTTTGTTTTTCGTTTTTCTTTCAATTTAAATGTTATAATTATTATCGTAATTATTATTTAATAAAATATTCAACAAATAATGTAATGGGTTCTTGTTTTGTTTTTTTTTCGCTTTCTCATGTTTTCCCCCCTTTTCGTTTTAGTTCTTCTGCTGCTGTTGCTGCTGCTGCGATCGCCGCTCCCATCTTTGCTGCCGACTTTACTTTTTTTACTCCTTTTTTCAGTATTTATATTTTGATTCGTTTAGTACTATTTAAACACTTAGTAGGTATTATTTTTTTACCTTTATATGCATATGCTTGTTTGTGGACATTTTCTTTCCTTTCTAAAAAAAAAGAAGAAACAAACAAAAAACAAATAGAACCGAATCGTTATATCACATCAAATAGAAGCGAAAAAAATGCAGACACAAACATAGGTAAATGAAAACATCTCTTGGGGGTTTTTTTTTTATCAAACATTTCGCTTGTTTATTTTGTTTCTCTTGTTGTTTGTTGGTTGTTGTTGTTGTTGTTGTTGGTTTCTTTTGTGGGCTGTGGATCGAACCGAAACCGTTAAGTGATAATAAAAAGTAATGATAATGATAATCATAATCATAATCATATAATAATAATAATAATAATAGTCGTTTTAAATATATATCGATATATATATAATATAATTTATAATTTAAAAATGTGCATTTTACATAATCATATTATAGAATATATTCGCTCATACTCCTTCATACCACTCTGTCCATTTCTCTTTCTATCCACTCTTCTCACTTTTTAAAATCAACACACTCGCGCGCCCTCATCCAAGTTATCGATGAAATCGCGTCGATAACACACACACATCTATATATACATATACATATATATCCATATCAATATACATATATATACATATATGTATATATATAGATATACCACTATGGTATCGTCTTAAATAAACGAATAAAATTTATCATTATTCTCATCTCACTATGAAAACAAAAAAAAAAAAAAAAACTTACAAACTGATTGGCTAAAATTAAAGGAAAGTACGTACATATACAAATTTGCATATAAATCTGAAATGGTTCTTCTGGTTCTTCTTTTGCATTTTTTATCTGGTTTTTTTGTTTTGTTTTCTTGTTTAATTTTAATTGTATTTTAGGCATAAATTATTTATATAAATATTTACAATTTTCTTTGCTACTTGTTAGGGAGTTGTTTTTTGTTTTTGTTTTTTTTTTATGTTGGTTTTCTGTTTCTTTTGCTGCTGTTTCCCATATCTCTCATCATTATCTCAACACCTTTCTCTCTCTTCGTCTTGCCATCTTCTTCTGTGGCCTTTCCTCTTTCTCTTTACCGTTACTGATTCCGCGTTTTTGCAATATTTCATATGCTGCGCTCTAAAAACTAATTTCGGGTTTCTTTATTTATAATTTGTTTTTGTTTTTGTTTTTTTTTTTGTATATACTTTTACTTCTTATTTTTGTTGTTTTTCCCTTTTGTTTTGTTTTTGTTGTATAATATACTAAAGAAAAAAATGTTTTTAGCTTTTGGGTAAATCTGCTTTCGCTGCGTCATTTTCTTCCTCTTTCTTCCTATCTCGCCTCCTCTCTTTTCTGAGCCTTCTTCTCCCTTGTCGTGTTCAAGTTTCTTTTTGCGGATTTCATATCGATTTTACATACATAGAATTCTATATATATTTATATTATTGAAACATTTAGCTTGGTAGTTCATGTGTTTTGTTTTTTGCCGTTTGTAAATACATACATATATATATATCTATATATACATACGCATATACATATATATATATATATATATATGTGTATTTATATAGGTTTATATATTAATATGCCTTGGATATTAATATTTAATACAATGTTACGCGCATAGTGCATTACAAATATAGTTTAAAATTAAAAAAAAAAACATGTATTTATATATATATGATGTTACATACATACATACATATATATATATATTTATAATTTTAATAAAAACTATTACATTAGTTAATATTATGAAATATAATTCGAAGTAGGACTACTTCAAAATGTGGCTTTCTTTACTATAATCTGACGCGAGAATCACTCTTCTCTCCTCTTCCCACAGTATCTCTCTCCTCTTCAGTTCCCCTGCGCGCCGCCGTAACTTTTCTTTTCTCAGCTCTTTCTTCCCTTCTTTGTTGTTGTTGTTGTTGCGTGGCATTGATTTTCCTATTGTATCTGGCTTTATCTTTATCTGATTTATTTTCTGCAACTCTCTCTCTCTCTCTCTTTGACTCTTTTTATTTAGCGGTTATTTCTTCAAAGTGCATTTTGTTCCATTTTGGTTGTTTGTGTTGCATGTTGCATGTTTTTTTGATATTTAAATCGATGTTTTTGGGAATTTTGATACAAAACAAGCGCCAAATTAATTGCTTTCCACTCCATGGCAAAATTAAAGCTTTCGTCTCCGAATTAAAATGTACTTTCAACAAGTTGTATATCAATAAAAAGATAAATTACAATCATTTGCGTTTGGGAAATAATTTAACATCTCGAGACATATGCAATGTAATGTAAGAGTGTTGTGGAATATTAATGAGGTCTGTCGAGAGTCTGGACTGTGTGTGTGTGTGCGTGCAAACACAAAGAACATTGCAACTGGCTGTATTTTTTGTAATTTGCGTTTTCTCTCATCTTCTTCTCTTTCATTTTTATATTTTTACTGGTTGGTTTATAGCTTTCAGCTAAGTTTTGTTATATACTGTATGCTCTTTTAGCCTACGCTGCTAATTTGCTATCATTTTTACAAAGAATATTTTCTCTCGCGCGCTCTCTCTCTCTCTCCCTCTCTCTCTCTGTCTGTCTCTCTCGATCTTGCTCGCTCTCTCACTTGCTCATCTCTCTTGGGAATCGTTTTGCGTTTGCTTGTTTCTTTTTTTGTTTTCTTTTTTGTGTTTAGATGCCATCTAATAACTAATTTACATTTAGGATTTAATTATTATTAATTTATATATATATATAAATATATATATATATATATATATATATATTAATTATTCTGCTTGGTATTTTATAGTTAACAAAAAAAAAGTGTGTTTATATAGCAGCCTTTATAAACAATTTCTCAAGCTTTCTTCTCCTTACCCTCCGGTGTGATTTTATTCAGATTTTTCTGGATTCCTCCTCCTCTTCTCTCCTTTCTCTTTGCAGCTTCTCACCAGCTTAGCTTCTTTCTCTCCATCTGCTCCATCGATTTTCTCCGGCTGAATTTTCTGCTGCTGTTGTTTTTTGTTTTTTTTTTTTTTGCTTTACGCTGTTTATCACATTTAATATATATATGCATATATATATATATATATTTATTTTATATATTTATTATATAGTTTCTTTAATTTAAGTTGGTTTTATTTCCCTTTGTTGGTTTGCGACTCGCAGTGGAAATTCTCTTGGTGTTCGTTTTTGCTGCTGTTCTTTTTCGCGTTTGAATTTTGTTGCTGCTGCTGCTACTGTTGCTAGCGGCGCCGCAGCAGCATCAACATTAGCTTGGCTTTCGCGGCAGTGTTGCGCAGACAGCGTCGTCTTTGTATCCTTCGTGTTCCTTTTCATCTCCAGAGCTCCTGTTCCTCCTCAATGTGCTCGCATCAGAGTTCATAAACATTACAGCAGCTCCTGTTGCAACAGCAATTTGTGTTGTTGCTGTTGCAGCTGCGCCTGCTGTTGCAATTGCTGCTGCTGCCAGCGCTTGTATTTGCCCTGATAGGTTGGAGTTGTTGCATCTCCTCCAGCTCCTGCTCCTACTCCTACTCCTACTCCGACTCCTGCTCCTCCAGCTCCTGCAGCGACAGCTCCCGTTGTCATTGTCATTGTCTGCAGCATAATATTGTTGTTAATAATAGTGCTATTATTGTTGTTATAGTGCACAACGGCGGCATCCATCACAGTTTCATAGCAGTATGCGGCTGCTGCATCCAGCAACGTTGTTGTTGTGGTTGTTGTTGCATAATTGCTGCTACTATTGTGCAGCTGAAGTTGCTGTTGCTGTTGCTGCTGCTGCTGCTGCTGCTGCTGTTGGAGTTGATGGAGTTGCTGGAGTTCCAAGTGTTGCAGATGCTGCAACTGCTGCTGCTGCTGCTGTTGTTTTTGTTGCTGTTGCTGTTGTTGACTGGCAGCTAGTGTTCCTCCTGCTGCTGCGAATTATGAATTGGAATTGCGTTTGGTTGGCAGCTAGGACGAACTCGATTGATTCATATTGCCAAACATGTGGGCAGAGAACGATGTCTGGCCCGTGGAATTGGCCTGCGATGTCGACGACTGTTGCTGCTGCTGCTGCTGTTGTTGCTGCTGCTGTTGCTGCTGCTGCTGCTGCTGCGCCTGCTGCTGCTGTTGATTCAGCGATCCTCGCCCATGCTTGGGTATCGGCGGCTGGATATACTCATGCCTGGCCAGCGCAAACACATCCATGCGATCCTCCTTCCGGTAGGCCAAGCAGCCTCTAATAAAACTCTGCACGGGAGAAGGTCAATAATAAAGATTAGCTTCAGATTGTTCCATGTTGTCACACCCATGTATCCCACTCTCTACCCACCTTGGCCTCATTGGAGACGGTTGGCTTGTTGGAGAACTGCACTTCGGTGGCCTTAAGGATTGTGTTCTCCTCCAGAATTGTGGCCTGCGACTGATTATGGCCAAAGGGCTTCTTGCCGTAGAGGCATTGATAAAAGATGACACCGACACTCCAAACGTCCACCTTGGATGAGATCTTTGGCGGATTCTTGCCCACGACAAAGCACTCGGGCGGCAGATACCTAAAGAAAATGTAGGTAGGTAGGATCGACTTAATAAGGGTTCAAGGAAGCAAATGTATAAGCAATACCCACCAGTAGGTGCCCGCTCCCTGGGAGGTTAGATCCATGCCGTGATCGGGATTGTAGTTCTCATCGTCCATCACCTTGGACAGACCAAAGTCGGTGATCTTGATTTCGCCACAGACATTGCCCTCGGTCAGCAGTATGTTGCCGGGCTTCAGATCGTAGTGAATAACTGGCGGCTTAATCTCATTCAGATACTTGAGAGCAGATACAACCTGAGGGAGAGAAAGAGGGGATGGATTATTAATTATTCAATAATTAAATATTAGGCATCCCGCGGACACTCACCTGCATTATTATCGAGCGCGCTTCACGCTCGGGTATAGTCTTATGTTGCTTCAAATAAAAGTCCAAATCATGGCCATCACAATACTCGAGCACCGTGCAAAATGAGTTTGCATCAATCTCAAAGACATCGTAGAGCTTGACGACCCGCGGATGGTCCAACGCCTTATGGATGTTGTATTCCCGCAAGGCGTGTCTGGTTGGGATGAGTGGGGATGGTTTCAAGGGTAAAGTAAGGTTATTAGTGGGGCTTATTGCCATGGAGGAGAGCGAGGCCCACACCCTCAGGTCTTTGCAATTGTGCCTAAAAGCTAATCGTCTTGCTGTTAAGTTTCTTCTCAACTTGATAGCCGGATAGCCAGCTCCCTTTCCCAATTAATAGTCGTTCATTCAAATTTTCCTAAACTCCTCGATCTTTTTCCTCTCCGTTCGCCTTTCGCCTTTCGCCTTTCGCCTCGCCACTACTCACTTGATATAATTAGCTTTCTTATCCTCCTTCCAATCCTTGTTTAATTGGTGCACCTTACATGCGACATAGCGTTGCTCCTTGAGGTCGAAGGCCTTGTGCACCTCGGAGAAGCCGCCCTTGCCCAGCAGCATCAGCAGAAGATAGCGTTCGTTCAGCACGGGATGATTGTTGAAGCGGGACTAAACACGAGGAGGAATCACAATTGTTAAAAACAAATCTCCATGCCAAAATCGTTTCCTTCTCTTTGAAGGCTTCGAATCGATGCTCACCTGATCCTCGTTGAGTATCCGCTTGAGCTCTCGGATATGCAGGTTGCGCTCTCGCTCCAGCTTCTCCATCTCCAGCTGCAGGTCGGCGTCCTCCTTCTTCAGTGCGTTTTGCCGCAACTTAAGGATCTCGTCATACTCGTAGTACTCCTGCGCTGTATACGCCCCCGATACGGGGTCCGGCTTGAGGAAGGTGCCAGAGTCCGAGCAGCTGCCGCTATCGTTGCCGCCGATGCCACCGCCTCCGCCGCCGCCTCCTCGATCCGAGAGTCGGTCGCCAACGCCGCCGGAATTGCCAACATTGCCGCCCGATCCTCCGCCGCCGTTATGAAGCAACTGAGCCTGATTGGCCTGCGTCGAGTTGGAACGCGATAAGCCACGTCCGCCGCCACCGCCGCCGCCTCCGCCACCGACACCGCCCACACCGCCGCTGCCAACGCCGCCGACACCGCCGCCGCCGCCGACGCCGCCGCCACCGCCTCCAACGATTCCGCCAGCATTATTGCCACCTAGGCCGCTATCAACGCTGACGCCACCGCCGGCTCCGGCGCCGCCCAGGCGATCACTGCCCGGACCGCTGACAACAACGCCGCCGGTTAGCTGCGAGGAATCGTTCGAGTTGGAATTCTGTTGCTGCTGCTGCTGCTGGTGCTGCTGTTGCTGCTGCTGTTGCTGGTTGTTCTGGTTGCTATTGTTGTTGCGCTTACGTCCGGACTCCGCCGGGCGCTTCTTCATTAGCTGCTTCTTTTGCCGATCGATCTCTTCGCGTTCGGCGGTGATCTCTTCCTGTCGCCGGCTTAGCTCCTGGAACGCATAACCGTCCGTCCAGTTCTCCTGCAAAATTTCATTATCATGAATTATTATGTTTATAAATTACCATATCCCTCCATTTCTCAAGTCTCCCAGATACTAATAATACAGATAAATCGAACTATATGTTTTAGTAACTCACCTGGAATGTAGCGCCCACCCGCTGAGTGACAAACTGGCCAAGGCGGAGACGATTCTGCATACACTTTTGGCGCGCCTCCTTCTTCTCGATGCTGCTCTTCTCCTTTAGCAGCTTTTTAACAACCTCGATGCACTTGGCGATATGCGACTTGTGCTGATCGATCGTCTTCTGATTGCCAACTATCTGACACTTCTGCTCGTCGGACAGCCGCGTCATCTCGTCCAGCTTCACCTTGCCGGACTCGTGCTCCGCCTCGCGTTCCTGCAGTTCGTGCAGCGAAACCTCCGTTTGCGTGGCCTTGCTATACGTTATGATGGTGGCTGGCATGGCCATGGGCGGCGGCGGTGGAAGAGGCGGTCCAACGCCCACATTAACGCCGACACCTACGCCCACGTTTACGCCAACACCGACCATGCCGACAACGCCGAGGGAGCCAAGCTGGTGCGGATGCGTTGGAACGACGGTGGCCGTTGACGTGGTCGGCGGTCCTAGTTGCTGCTGCTGCTGTTGCTGCTGCTGCTGTGGCGTTTGCTGCTGCTGCTGCTGCTGGATGGAGGCGAGACTGAGGGGATGACCCATGCCCACGACCACGTGTGGAGGAACCATTTGATTGGAAGTCTGTTGCTGCTGCTGGCGTTGCTGCTGCTGTTGCTGCTGCTGCTGCGCCTTGCTGGAGTTCACATAGTGGAAGTCGGCGGCTCCCGCTTGCTGCTGCTGCTGCGGCGTCTGCGTTTGGGGACTAGCTGGTGGATACAGATAGGCGCTGCTGGTCTGCACTTGCACTTGGTTGCCGGCAGCTCCTCCGGTGACAACGCCGACGCCGCCTCCCGCCGTCACGCCCGTCGCCTGTTGCGTTGTCTGCTGCTGCTGCTGCTGTTGCTGGGCGGATGACGGTGACTTGCTGCCGCCGCCCGTGTGGGATCCCCGGATGCCGCCCGAGTTCCCGCCCCCGCTGCCGGCGACGCCTACGCCGACACCGACGCCTGGCTGCTGCTTATTGAAGTAGTCGTTGATCTTCTTGTTGTCGCTGCCGGGCAGCATCATGCGGGCACTTTTACCGCCGCCGCTGCCGGACCCGGAGCCAGCGCCACTTCCTCCGCTGCCGGCTCCACCACCGCCGGCACCGCCTCCGCCGCTGCTTGCTGAGCCGCCCAGGCGATCTCCCAAACCCAGGCTCATGTTCACCTTGGGCATATCACGAAAGGCCAGGGATTTGCCCTTCAGGCTGCAGTTGTTCACTCCTCCGGATCCAGTGCCGCCGCCGCCTGCGATCCCGCCGCTGCCACCACCGCCTCCGGAGCCTCCGCCGCTCCCCGCCTCATCAGCGGTGTGAGGCATTTTCCGTTTCCGTTTCCGTTCCGCCGGAGTGCGCGGCTTGCCGACTGCCACTGCCGCCACGGACGTCGTCGTTGTGCTGGCTGCCGTCATGTAGCTCATCTCTCCGGCTACACCTCCGTTGTTCGAGTGCTGCGGGGGTGGCGGCGGCGGCGGCTGTTGCATACCCAATGTGGGTGGAAAGGCGGGATGTTGTTGTTGTTGCTGCTGTTGCTGCTGCTGAAGGGCAGCTCCTGCTCCTGGCGCGGCTCCGGCAGCACTCAGCATATCGTTGACATCCTTCTCGCTGTGCGAGGAGCCAGTGCTCATATTCGAATCCGGATTGCTGCTGCCCTGGTGCAGTCCCTGCAGCGACTGCTGCTGCTGGTGGAAGTGCTGCTGCTGGTGCAGTTGCTGCAGCTGGTGCGGATGCTTGTGCAGGTGCTGCAGATGCTGCTGGGCGAGGATCTGCTGTGGATTCGGCTGCTCCTGCTGCTGCTGGGCGTTGTGATGATTCGCAAAATGCTGTTGCTGCTGCTGCTGCTGCTGCTGCTGCTGCTGCGGGGGCGGGGCCTGCTGTTGCTGAGGCGGCTGCAGCTGCTGCTGTTGCTGCTGGTTAGGATGGTGGTGACTTAGGGCCGAAGTGGTCTGCGGGGCCATCTGCAACTGAGCACCGGCGGACATCTGCAATAAATAAGGGATACATTTTAGTCGAAGTTAAATGTTAACCGATTTTAATGGATATTTATTTATATTAAAAGAATAAATGCATATATATTAAGCTAAGAACTTATGTACTCTGCATACTCTGCATATTTTCACATATATTTCACAATAAATTGGAACCTAGACCTATATTTGATTGATTTTCCTATTGCAATTTGTTTTGAAATTTATATTTCACACTTGCATCCATGTTTCTAATTCATTTAATATTAATAAATTAAGTATTTACACAAAATGAAAAACTTTAAAAGCATCTTAGTTTCTATTTTAAGTAGCTTTTAGTATTTATCCATTATTGCTTATCGCTTCACTTCTTCACTTATTGCTTCCCCCACACATTCTTGTCTCTCTGTTCGATTTGTGCACTTGGCAACACTGCCGCCGCTTTTGTTTTGCTCCGCTGCTTCTTTGGCAGTTTTCTGCTCTCGTCTTTCGCTCGTTTTGTCTGAGAGCGAAAAAGAGAGCTGCCACATTCGCGGGATTTGGCATTGCGACTAGGTGGCAACCCAGGGGCGGTGGCAGCAGTGGCGGCGACACCAAAAGAGAATGTGCAAAATATGTGTGTGCGCGAGAGTGCGAACGAGACGAAAGTAAGGCATGCGTTTGCGTGAGAAGGAGTGCGACAAGCGGAGAGAGAGAAAGAGCGAGCGAATGCAACCGATTGTGTATGTGTGTAATGTTTTATCAAAAAGCACAATGTAAAGACAATGAAAACCAACAAGGAACAAAAATACAACAACAAAAAAACAAAAAAAAAAAAAAAACGTTGAACAATTTAGGTTGAAATGAAAATGGCTACCTAGCACAATTTGTTTTGTAGTTTTTTCTTTGCACTCTACTCGCTTCACACATTTTCCATTCCTTTAACTTAAGCTTTTTTAATTGTATTTATATCAATTTTTCATTTGTGTGTCCACAAAATGCCGTTCACCTTTTTTAAGCGCCGCATATTTTTCTGCACACACATACGTGGCCGCGTGCGCTTGTGTGGGTTATGTATGTATGTGTATATGTATAAATGTATGAGTGAGTGTATGTGTGTTTGGCTTTTCACATTCTATTACAGTTTTATCACATTTATTGCTTTTTCGGTTGATTTCTTTCGTAACTTTGCACTAATTTTCACATTTTTGTTATTGTTAAGCAATCGTTTTGATATTTCACTATAAAAAGATATATATATATGTAAATATATACATATATTATAACCGTTTTATTCCGATTTTTTTGCAGTCGCTCTCATCGTGCGCGTGTGTGTTTGTAAAATGGTAAGCGGAGCGAAAGAAAGAAGAAGGTGCAAACACACAGAGGAAGAGACACAGAGAGAGTGTAAGCAAGCAAGCAAAAGAAGAAGAGTGGTGAGCGAGCGGCTCACTTTTAGTGAGAGCCTGAGAGGGCGAGAGCGGAACAACGAGTGAGAATTGGGAGCAAGAGCAGAGCGAGTTATAACTATTCGCTCATTTGCAAAAAAAAAATGAAATAAATAAATAAAACTGCAACGAAATCTAACGGCACAAAATAAGTACAATAAATATTATTTCACTTTTTTCCCCGAATATAGGTACAAATGTATTTAATTACTTTCGAGCGAACCTTTAAATTGAAACTAGAATTACAAACAAATAAAAAAGGAAAAAAATAGCGCCAAGTTGTTGCTGACGTTCTGCTGGCGTCGCAGCCAGCGTTTCGCTGCAGCTTTTTTTTTTTATACTTTTTCTGCCAGTCTCTATTCCACCGAACTTCCAATCCAAAACGGAATGGAAAGCAGCTGCTGGCAAAGAGAGAGAGAGAGAGGGAGAGAGAAAGAGAAAGAGCCAGCCGGCGTCTTTGTCAATTCGCGAGCAACGACGCCGGCAGAGGGCGCCATTGGCGCAACTAACGCACAAGGGCAACAAAAACAACACGGCCACCGAATTGCCAGCTTTTTGATTAAAAAAAAATATATTTTTAATTATTATAGTTATATTTACATATGAACCACTCTAATTTTTTTAGAACACAGTAAAATTACAGAGGAGTGGGGATGAAAGTAGGACAATATGCGTTCCAATGGGCAGTTAATTGGTCGAGAGAAAAAACAAAACACACAACACACAGAATAATTTGCATTTTGGGACTATTTCTTAAGTAATATTTATTATAATAATTTTTTTGTTGTACAAAAATAGGATAGAATATCAAAACTGAATATTTGTTCCAGTGTACTTCCTCTTTCCCTGGTTCCTTCCCTTTCCACCGTGTCGTCTCATCACCCTATTTCCTTTTCACCTTCTTTTCTCTTTTTGGACAACAGCTGTCGCTGCTGATCGCTGCTTTTATTCTCTTCCCTATCTGGATTACTATTAAAGGAAAAGCAGAGACACACAGAAAGGAAAAGAAAAGTCGAGGCGAAGGAAGAGTGTGTGTTGCCAAACATGGGCAAAGCATGAAAATTGTAACGGCCAGCGAAACACGAAAATTGGCAAACGACGAAAACTGTGAAAGCGAGAAGGGAGGAGTGGAGGAGTGGAGGAGGAGGAGGAGAGGAGAAGCACCGTAGGGGATAGGGGGATAGGAAGAAAACGAGAGACGAACGAACGAAAGGCCAGACAATGAAATGAGCTGATGATAACAAGCCGCCACCAAGTGAACGTATGTACGAACGGGGGTGTGGTAGGGGCAATAAGAGGAGCAAGAGCAAGAGGAAGAGGAAGAGGAATAGTGAGAAGCGCAAAACGAAAAGCGACAAACTACGACGGCGACGACGACGACGACGACGACTTAATTTTTGGGCCTTGCCTCACGTGCGCGTGAATGAGATAAATCTATGATGATGATTATGCTGCTGCTGTTGCTGCTGCTGCAGCAGTGCGAAAGGGAGAAGCAGAGCGAGGCAGCAGGCGAATGGTAGCGGGGCAGGAGGGAGATGGGCATGCGAAAAGAGCAGAGGAGCACACACTTACACACACAACACATACAATTGTTGTTGCTTGGAATTGAAATTCGGACAGAGATGGAATGAAATGGCATTATGGGCAGTGTGGCACGGGGCGATACAGAGGCGCCGCCGTTGTGTGGGTGTGGCACTAAACCCAACGGAACTCGTATGCATTACGCATGCATTTCTTATTGAGAGGAAATCTGCGAGAGTAAGAGAACCTAGCGGAAGAGAGAGAGAGCGTCCCATAAGAGATGGAACATTCCATTAGTGCTTGAAAAACCGTAGCAGTGCCTGTTTTTTTTTTCTTCTTATTTTTCTGGTGCGAGACTTTTTGTTGTTTCTTGCTGAGCACTTACAGTGAGTCATTTAAAACATAGAAATTTATTGTATTAATGTTAACTAAGTTAGCAAAAAATTTAAAAAGCAAAAGTCAAACAAGAATTCTAGAAATTGATATTTTTATCAGATTGCAGCAACATATTTTAGCAGTGTAGGATATATTATTTTATTTTTAATTAATTGTTTAATATTCAGGAAGCTTCACTGTCAAGTTGCAGTAAATAAAGGTGTACTTTTATTTTGTTATAACTATCACTAATTTTGTAAGCATTATTTTATTTATTTTTATATTTATTATTATTGTTTTTTGCTAATTTGGTTGATAACTCAATAACATACACATGTAAATATGTATTTATATGTATGCAAGTACTTATAACATACTTGTATGTGTACACACATATGTATAATTAAGCATCGATGTATGTTTGTGATTGTGTGTGTGTGTTTATGAAACTTGTTTGCAAGAGACGTTGACTTCAAATCCAAGAGACAGAAATAAAGAAAAATCAAACAAAAACAAAAAGTTGAGCGCGAGCTCCGACAAAAAAAAAAAAAAGGTAACGAACAAAACACACGTCGAACCGCAACTCGGCTCGACGTCGCAATGCCGCTGCCTCTGTCGGCGCTGGCTTGCGCTGCTTTTGCCGCTGCTGTCGCAGTTTAACAGTTCACCAGTGTTGCGCGGTTCTGACTAGATTCCAAACAAAACTAGGATAAAATAAACTAATAACAATATTATCAACAAACAAAAGCTAAAGTAAAATATCTAGTAGTAATAGTAATTTGAATAAAACTAAAATTACTCATAATCACACCGAAAACAGCATCATTTGGATCTAGTTAGAATATAACTAAAATAATAATAAATTGATACAATATGCTGAATGAAGATTAATATAAACTTTAAAAGGCTATAGGCTTAATGCAAACTTCATTCGTTTCTCCATTTTCAAATCTGGCCTGAAATAAGCTAAGCTGGCAACACTTCAGTTCACGTCGATGAGTCAAGGTCGAGAGACGTCACGCAAATTTTCGTTTTCATTGCCTTTTGCCCACAGACAAATAAATACAGCAGCAGCAGCAGCACACACATACACACACATGCATGCAAGCACCCGCTGTTTTATTTTTAGAAACGAATGCGAAGCCGAAGTGGAAACGAAGTTGACACGATAACGAAGATGTGAGAGCGCGAGAGAGAGAAAGACGAAGAGAGCGAGCGCCAGAGAACCTTGCAACTACAACATCTGGTTCGCTTCGAAAAATGAATGAATAAAATATGAAACGGTTCATCTGCCGCTTCTCCCTGTTGTTGCTTTAATTTTAAGCATAAATATAGGTATGTAAATATGTTTAATAATACATGTAAGCATTATTTTAAAGTGGACATTGATAATAAATAAATAAAATAAAGAAAACAATTCAATTAAAATGTCACTCTGGAAATTCCAATACCCGCAAACTATTTGTCTTTTTATTCGAATGTGTTATTTAGCTTTACAATTGAGCTTTAAAGCCGTTCAGCTAAAGTTAACATTGAAAATAATTCGTAGTTCTGTTTTCAAGTCTGATTTGATAGAAAAATCGGAACTTTTAGTATTATCCCATTATTTCAGGAGCTTTAATTCCAGGTAATCTCCAGATAATACCTATAGCCTTTAGGTAAGCTGACTGACTAATGGTTGTGTGATTATGTTACCAAATTAATAGAAAATATATTTCCTGAAAAACAACGATAAATCACATATTTTAGATTTCAATAACTTTTGATTCCTTATCTACCAAAAAGTTATTTGAATATTTCCTATTAGTTTCTTTAAAAATTCAAGTGTTTCGTATTTGCAGACATTTCTAATCCCCCTATATTTTCACTTTTATTGTAGGGACTTCTATATTTGTTCTCATTATCATGCCCAAATTGAATTTAATTTTAAACGCTCTCTTCATGCTTCCACATTGTAAATATCCATTGGGTTAACATTAACATTTTGCGCTATGTTGCCCAATTTCTGTTAAACATTTCTGACGCTGCGTCGCAGTCACCGCCGGCTGGGCGCACAGAACAAGCGCTCTCCCGCTCTCGCTCTGTTTGAAACTAGCACGTGCAGGCGAAACCGCTTAATGTAAACAGAGAGAGAGAAACAGAAAAAAAAAGGAAATAATAATAAAAAAAAAAAAAAAAACTCACGCTCTTCGTTAATTTGCGGCCGCTGCCAGCGTTGCGTTTGCTACCGTTGCTGGCGCTGCGACTGCGTTTGCGAGCGGCGGCGGCAGAGGCGCCGGCAGAGGCTAACATTATGTAGCCGCCGCTGTTGCTGTTGTTGTTGCAACTACTGCTGCTGCAGCTGTTGTTGCTGTTCGTTGTTGCTGCTGCTGCCGTCGTCGTGGTGGCTTTTGTTGTTGCACTACGTTTTCTCGGTATTTTTGGTTGCTGCTGTTTTTCAGCTATTTGTTGTGATATTTCTTGTTTTTTCAACTCTGTTGCAATTTGCTGTTGTCTTTGTTGTTGTTCTGATATTTGGTGTATAATTGTAGCTGTTGTCACTTGTTGTTTGTTCAATATTTTCTGCGATATTTTCAGAAATTCATCTGGTATTTGTTGCAGCTTCGGTGGTATGTTTTGCACACGTTGAATCTGCTGAATTTGCGGTATATGCTGGCTTGTTTGTTGTATTTGCGGCGTTGCTTCTTCATCAATCCGCCACAGTGGATGTTGTTGCTGAACTCTATTTAGTTCGATTTGTTGTCTTTGCCTTTGGATTTCTTGTATTTGCAGGCCTGACTGCTGCATTTGTTGTTCGTGCATTACAAAGGCAAATGCAGCACAAAGGGGGGACGGCGTGCAATACATAACATGCTCGCTCTGAACTCGCGCTCGCTCGCTCGCTCTCGCTCTCGCTCTCTCTCTCTGTGTCGCTCTGTTAATAGAGAGGGCTTGAGAAACAGCTGACACACTTACACTTGCCGGCGAAAATCAGCTGCTCTCTGTCTCTCTCGCTCAGCCGGCGCTCTTCCTCTCTCGTCTCTTGCTTTGTACTTTCGCACTCACACTCACACACACACACTGATAGATGCACAATAAAAAAAAATGGAATTTAAAAAAAAAAAACAAGTTTCGGCTTTTTTTTCGCCGATTTCTTTTTGTAGGAAGTTGTGCGCGAATTTCAGCGACACGTCACGTTGCTCGCTCTTTAAGTTTAAGTTCGAAACTGAGAGCCAGTCGACTAAAATTGGCAAATCCAATCCACACACACGCGCGCACACACACACACGAATACATATCACACCAGCACGAACGCGAATAAAACAAACTGAACGCGACTCGACGAACGTTCGATGGGTGTATTTTGCGGCCTTTTTTCTGGTTTCTTCTGGCCAGCAGTAGTAGTACTTGTCCGTATGTCTGTGCACCACATTGCGTACGCCTGTATATGTGTGTGTGTGTGTGTGTGTCTGTAATGTCTGCTAACCGAGTGAACTTAAATTGTGTTTAGCAACCGCCGCCGCCGCCGACAAAACCAAAACGAAACCGACACCAACGCCGTCTGCACACGAAATGCTCTGAGAGGGCGAGAGCCGACAGCAGCTGCTCTCCTTGCTTCGCGGCTCGGCTACTGCTACTGCTGCTGCTGCCGCTGCTCCTCTCCGCCGCTCTCCCCTATTTCACTCCTTTCTCCTCTCTGCCTCTACTCTACTCTACCCCCCTCCACGCACAGCACGCTTCGCGATGCTTCGCGTTTGTTCTTGTTGGCAAGGCCGTCGACTGCGCTGCCGCTGCTCCGGCCAGTGACTGCGACGTTAGAAAGCTTGCACATTTCCCACTGCACTCGGATTTTCTTACTGTGTTTATGCTGCTGTTGCCTTACATTCGTTTCAATTCTCAAGAGGATTCTAGTGTTAACTTTTAAAGATCAGCGCTAATATTTAATTAAGTGTTTCCTTTGTAATTACATTTTTAAACGAAACTTAACCAAATTCTCTCCTCAATTTGATAAAGATCGATTTACCGATATACATTTCCTTCTACATTGTATTTGTTTAACAATAAACAGTTGTTTTAATCTCAAAGTCATTTGTACATACATGCACACATACACACATACATATACATACGTTTGTTGACTTTTTGTTATACGGCGGCCAGTGTAATGGTTTGAAGTGGGGAAAGAGATGGCACTAGGAGTGCGCATTTGTGTCGTTATTTTGCCGATTGTATGCAAGCTAACGGTTGTCTTGCCAATGACAGCCGATGGAGCAAGAGGGAATGGGACAGGGAGAACGAATAATTACTAAGGCCGCTCTACACTGGCGCATTAAATTTATTTGGGATTTTTTCCCAATTTAAGTCATTTTTAATATTAAATCTAGTAAAAAAAACACTCTTTTCGATAGATTTGTATGAAAACAAAAACCTGGTATGTGTGAATATGAGGCAGATATAAATCAATAAGGCGCAAGTGAAACAAAATGCAATTTAAGACGAAAATAAAATAGAAATATAAATAATTTAATTTAATTTAATTTTAATAAAGTCAATGGCTTGGCATGATGAGTAATCGTACATTAATATGTTTTATACTCACTTTTGCATACTTAGGATTTCGGTTTTCAACAACGGACATGAAAATCAATTAACTTGGGGCCTGCAATTTTCACTGGTCTCCTCGTCTTATTTATTTATTTATTTATTTTCTTTGTTTTTTTTGTATTTTTTTAACGGATGAGTTAAGTTTGAGTTGCACTTTTTTCGCGATTCGTAGTCGTCGATTTTTCCTCCATTTGATCTGTGCAACTTTCACCCGAAACAGGCCAACAACAAATGCAAGTGCCAAATGATTAACTTTTTCTACACACCGCCTCTACCTATTTTGTTGTTGTTTTGTTATTTTTAATTTTTGTTTTATTTTTATTTTGCATACGGGAGAGTTAGTTGATGTGTTTGTGCCGACATATGTATGTATGTACACTACTGGCCAAAATAATAAGTACATAGTTATAGGTATCATTTCTTGAGACATAGCTCGAAAGCTATCGAATGCAGGGCTGCTAGTTGATTATATTTTGAAAGGTTATAGTGTTTTAAAACATTTAAATCAAAAATGAAAACGGGGAACCTCATTTATCCAGTGCTAAGCCTAAATTTGTTCTGGATGGTCGTTTTTGGTCTGGTCAAAATAATAAGTACACTTCCATTATTCACAAATTTGAAAGGATTAAGTTTAGAATTGGACTACGGTATGTCGATTTTTAATGATTTCTTACTATTTAAGTATATTCGGGCTACAAAAAATTCTTTAGATGGGCCGAAAAAAGCATTGTACACCGGAAGAAAAGAAGATTGCCTTGAATCTTCAACAAGAAGGAAAAAGTCTACGAGAAATTGCGACAAGCCTTGAACGCTCGGTGTGTTTCGTTCAGAATGCCTTAAAATCGAAAGATCCTACCGAAAATCGAGGAAGGAAGAAGAAATCTTCCCAAACGACGGACACCCGCATCGTCAGTCTGGCAAAAAAGGATCCCTTTATGTCTTCCAAGTCCATTGCCGCTGAAATCGGCAATGAAATATCATCTCGAACGGTTCGGCGTAGACTTAAAAAAGCCGGCCTAACAGGACATATAGCCAGAAAAGTTCCTTTACTTCGGAAAAAAAATTTACAGATGAGGCGAAAGTTTGCACAAAATCATTTGGCATGGTCTGGACCAGAAAGTTCTAAAAAATGGAACAATGTGTTATGGAGCGACGAATCAAAAATAAACCTTTTTGGTAACGACTCTAGACGTTATGTACGACGCCCAAAAGGTAAAGAATTCGACCCCCGGTACACAAAGAAGACCGTTAAGCACGGAGGCGGATGCATAATGGTTTGGGGCTGTTTTTCTTGGCATGGCGTTGGTCCGATACATCGCATAACTGATATTATGACCCGATTTGGGTATAAAAGTATACTTGCTGACGTTATGCCACCATATTCTGAGGAAAACATGCCTTTGAGATGGGTCTTTCAACAAGACAACGACCCAAAACACACCTCAAAGCTGATCAAGGCTTGGTTTACCGAAAACAAAGTAAATCTTATGAGTTGGCCAAGCCAGTCTCCGGACTTAAATCTGATCGAGAACCTATGGGAACACTTAAAACGTCGTATCGGCACAAATACTTTTCGAAATGCCGAAGAATTGTGGACATTTGTCCAAAAAACTTGGTATGACATTCCAGTGGAGACTTGTCGCAAGCTTATTGCTAGTATGCCAAATCGAATCGCCAAAGTTTTACAAAATAAGGGTGGCTATACTGGATACTAGTTATAGATTAGGGAAATCAAGAAAATTTTGAAAAATTGTTGTTAAGTTTTCAGTTTTTGAGTTTGTAGAATTGGTGTACTTATTATTTTGACCAATCCTTTTTTATGTTTTTTAGATATAATCAACCACAAACTTTATAAATGAATTGAAAATTGCCTATGTTAACTATTTTTATAATCTAATATATATAACAAAGCTATAAGTAAATTTTAGTTTTTCTTTATGATCATTAAAGAAGTTTTACGAGAAGTTAAAGAAACCGTACACGGGTGTACTTATTATTTTGGCCAGTAGTGTACGTATTGCTTTCCCAGGTCCCAGAAAAAAAACCAAAACCGAATGTCAGCTGACGTAATCGCGCAGCATAACAAATAACAACAAAAAAATAAATAAAAGATTCAATGTATAAAACAAAGTTTTGTGAATTGGGCGCGCGTGTGTCGCCGTCGTCAAGTTGAGTCAATCAACAAACACACACACACACACACACACACACAACGCCCATATAATCGTCAGATGTGCACACGGATCTACACAGTGGAGCATCGTTTGTGACGACCAAGAGATATCGTATCGTATGTAACGACCCTAACTCGCATGGTTGCAAGATCATTCGTGTGGCTTCGGTAGCTTTCGCAATATGTAAACAAAGCACCTTGCGGTTATAATTTAATTTTTTTCTATCAACATTTAAGTTATTTTTTTTATTCGTAGTATTTTTTATTCAAGATTTGCCCCTCTTTCTTTTTTCTAAAAATCAAGAAAATCTATATAGATTGATATATAGATATTTCTCATTCAAACTAATACAATATTGTTAGGTGCACAGTGCATTACAGTCTTGATTATCGAGTTTCCACTGTAAATTATTGCACACATTCACATAATTGTAAATTGTTAAGCAGTTGTCGCGCAAAAAAAAAAAACAAATCAGAGACTAAAAAACAGCGACTACGAGAGATGAAGACAGGGAGAAGGATAGAGAAGAGAAAGAAAAGTACAAACAACAAGAAAATATAAATATAAATACGAAACAAAGATATGCTATCGAAGATCTTAAATAGCAAAATCTATAAGTATTTTTTCGATATCTATCAACTGGGTCAGCAAAAGATAAGGAAAACAAAAACAAAAAGGAATTGAAATATAAAATTCAATTCCTTCGTTGTTCGTACTTTTACTAATAAGAAATATGCTCCCTAATTGGACTTTAATTCGTTGCCGTTTCTTATAAGCCGTTTCATAAACAAATCACATAATCAATTAGAACAAAATAGGGCGAAAAGAAGAAAGAGAAAAGGAGAGGCAAAAGAACAAGAAGCAGGGGGAGGAAGGAGGAAGGAGGGTAAACACAAAACTAATTAAAATGTATAAAGCTTTAAGAGATGGGAAAAGCAAAATGTCTCAAACAGGCGACAGCTTTTGACGTTTATCGGCTTCTCTCTGTATGTCGTTTGTTTTGTCGTTTGCTTTACCCGTGGTTGTTGTTTCCCTTTTGATAACGAACTGAGAGTAAAAGGCACACAGCTCAACACACGGGCGAGAAAAATATAAAAAGAGCCCACGAAAAGCACCGAGAACGAGAAACAACAAATTAACATGCTGCGAATGCTAAAACAAAACAATGGCAATAAAAAATATAAAAAATTAAAAAAAAAAAAAACAGAGCGAATGAGATGGCAAGAGGAAGAACAAGAGGTGCGAAACACGGCGAAAAGAAACTGCAGCATGAGAAGAGAAGAGCAAAAGAGGCAACGACACAATTGCTATGTTTATGCTAAGGAATACAGGAGTTTTTGAGTTTTGATTCTTACAAAATTATAAATTCATAATAAGAAATATGTAAAATTAATTAAATTAAATTAAGTACTCAAATTACTTCTGTCCTTCTTCACCTGAACATCATTAATTGCACACATTTTGCACATATTGTGAATGCATAAACATTACCAGTGTTGCCAACTTGTAAAAATAGCTTCATATATACATACATAGGGGGACATACATACATACATAAGTAGCCAAACAAAAGTACATACGATAAACAATACTTTGTATTTAAGTTTGTTTACCAAAGAGCACATGAAGCACAACTGGGGGTACTATTTCATTGTACGGAAATATTTATGCAAGCTGATACATTAACACATGATTTTGTCACACTTTGATTGAAATCAAATCTTATTGATTTTATCGAATTGCACCTGCTGATGACTAAAATAAAGCCAGATTTTGGTGGAAAAACAGCTTAACGGGCAGCACATTTACTCTCGCAAAGTCGCGAGACATTGACGGCGTCTGATTATGTTGAACAGAAAAAAAAATGAGAAAAAAAAGGCCAGAATGACGGCAAGAGATGGCGCGGGAGTGAGAGACCGCGAGCGAGGGGTGCAGAGCAGGAGAGTGAAAGAGAGCGACCCAGTCAGTGGAAAACAGAGACGACGACCCACGACAACAAAAAATGCAGCGAGTGACGACGAACGAGTTTGCTCTGCCTCTCTCGCCCGCCACCACTCGTTCACACTTTGAAAACAGTTTAATTTACTATTTGAGCAAACGCAAAATGCAAAAACAATGAACACACTCACACTAGGCAAAATAGAAAAAAAAAAAGAATCGGACGAAAGAGTGCCGTAATAAATAAAAAGCAACTGACGCGATGTTTCGTCGTTTTCGCTTTGAGTTTTTACTTCTCTTTTGTTTTTTTCCCCGTTTTCTTTCCGTTCTTCGCTTTTGCGTTTTCTTTCTTTCTTTTTTTTTTTGGTTTGCGCTTCGTTTCGGCTGCGCGTGTTTTTCGTTTCAGTTATTATTGAGACTAAAAATGCGGCGTGAGATTTGATTGTGAGTAAGCGCAACGCAAAGCGCAAATCGTCAAAGCGGCGACGCTGACAGCGACAGAGTCAGCGGACACAACGGCGACGCCAGCTGCGGCAGAGGCGAACACAAGCGAAATAGTAATAAAAATAAAAATATAAATAAAAGGCAAACGTTCAAAAGTAAAAGCCAAGAACGGCGAAGGACAAGTCCAGGGAAAAACTTTAAATTACTATTTATTTTTAACAAAGAAAAACAAAATATAATTAAATGTCAATTTACTATTTTACCCTATTACTGAGGATTATAGAGAATTTAACATAATTTAACATAAATCTGCTGTTTTGTTAAGAAACAAAGGAGATGGAAACAGTCTATTAATCCGATCCAAAAGGATCTCGTTACCTTTCCCTTCGGCGTTGCCACCTAACTAAAAAGAGAGTGACCGTACTCAAATCCATGCATGAATTCAATGTCCTTTCATAAACACAGAAGCCCCAGACGTGAAACTAGCTAGCAAAAATATTTAATAAATTAATAAATAAAATATTTAAAAATGCGCCTGCCTTGTTCCTGTCCCCCTTTGTTGTTGCCGCGTGTCAACACATCTAATATTTCATATGAGGTAATCGACTTTGTGTCTCAACCGTTTTTCTGTTTATCAAAAATTTATAAAAATACACAGCGGCCAGAGAATAAAACGAAATGAAACAAAACAAACCGAAAATTGCCAAAATACCAGACAAAGCAGCAGCAACAAAACATTACCGCATCTGATTGAATAAATCAATTTGTTTCCGTTTTTTTTGTATGTATATATGGTGGATTTTTTTTAAATATATGTTTTCTTTGCTACGACAAATGTTTGAATACCTTTGGCATATATAATTTGTAAGGATTATTTATATTAATAAAAAAAAAATCCAATTGAAATGAAACTGCAGCCAATAATTGGTTTATTTTTAGCGAAAACGGGGCATAGTTTACTATAGTTAATGGCATGAAATGGGTTTCTTATCAAGGGGAAATACTATACATAATGTACCAAAAAATGAGCAGAGGAAAGTACATGTGGGTACATATTAAAGATAACGAGTCCAAAGGAAGTGGCAAAAGCTTAAGGAAAGAGTGAAAAGTGTACCACGGTACTACTGTAATTCTGTACCATTGGGGTTTCTTAGCTAACTGTATCATCATAACACTGTACACCTTTAACTATTGTATTACTTTCCTATTGTACTTCTTGATTACTCTAGTTCTTTATCACTGTACCCACTTTTCTTGTGAAATATACGTAAAGTACCACAATAATTCTGTGCTACTGTACCACTACAACTGCTATGGTATAAATACAATTAAACCTACTGTAACCCATTAATACTGTACCACGAGTTCAACTAAATTCACTAATTTATCACTGTACCGCATCAACTCACTATTGTACCACTCAAAATAAATAAACATTAATGCTTCTCTCTGTATCAATAAGGTGCGGATATCGATTCGGGGGATAAGTGTTGAGTGTTGAGTGATTTCGTGAGAGAGGATGGTGCGATGGATGACTCAGGGGCAGACGACCGACCGACCGACCGACCAACCGACCGACCGACTATAGTCACTCATTTTGGCCGATTCTTTGGTCTCCATATTTATCGGGAGTTGCGCTTTAATCGCATTTCGTCGTCACCAGAGAGGCAGAAAGAAAAATCATCCAACTGGATGTGGAACGGGGGCGAGGTAGTGACGAAGGCCACGACGAGACAGGATAGCCTTCGATTGCCTTTTGGCTGTAGGTTAACCCGCAGTTGAGTTCCCTATAAATTGGTTGCTTTTTGTATGTACAACGTATGTATATCGGATAAAGCTTATTATGCATATATGTATCTACATATAGGAATAATGTATAATACGCATATTTATTGATCAGTTTTGCCTTGCGTCTGCTTTAGTCCTAATGGCTATTGGGTTATTGATTGACACAACATTTTCCTTCTTTGTAGGTGTTCATATAGCAAGCACAGACATTGCCCCCAAACTTTGCTCAACGGATTATTTTATTTTCTTTTTTTTTTATTGCAGTGAAAGAAACGTGTACCCAAAATGGCTTAGATAAGATTTAATTAGAGCAAATATTTCAAGAATAACAAGAAACTCAAGCAAAGAATCGTAGGATGAAAGCAAAAAATACAACTATAAAAGCACAAAACATATTAAATATTCTAAATAATTAAATTAATTTAATAGTTTACAGGAAAATCCCCCTTTTTCATTCAAATGTTCAAATATAAATGTAAGTTTCTGTTGAAAGTTCAATCAAAGCAGAACAACTCGTGAATATTTATCACCCAGACGACTAATTGTGACATACTTAGTCGTAAATAAGAGCTGGTCAGTACATTTGTATATAGGAGGCGATGTCTCTGCTTATTGTATTATATCTGGCTGTATATATATATATATATATATGGGCACATATATAGTGCATATAAATACATACATATATGTATGTACAGACATACATACATATGGCAACGAACAACCAGTCGACGGGGCAATGGCGCACTTTAATAATAAAAATCATTCATACGTAATTTCATTGGAATTTCACGCTGTTCTTTCACTTTGCCTTCTTTCGCCGCTATGCTTTGCACTCTGATTCTACTTTTTGATTCTCCCAGTGCCCCTAGATTCGTTGACCGTTTTGCCCATTACTACTTCTCCGTAGTACCTCCATTTTTAGTTTGTCTTTAGTTTTTTCCCAAGTGTTTTATTTTTTACTTATTTAATTAATTGTTTATTTTCTTCATTTCATGTTATGAGTAATTGATATTCCCAATAAAATTGATATAATCATGTTTACATGATCGTATTATGTATTATTTATAATCAATTCAAAGATAATAATATTTTCATAAGAACGAATGCAAAATATGGTATTACGAATAAATATTTTCTATTAAATATTTTTTATAATTCCATTTTGTATTGCCACAATTACTGCCATTAAATTTCACTTCGATTTCTACCTTATCACTCTACACTAGAAAAGTTTGGACAACTGGGGGTATGCGTGATGTACTTTTATACCCAGGGTATTATAATTTTAGTCAGAAGCTTGTAACGCATTGAAGGAGTCATTTCCGACCCTATAAATCATATATATTCTTGATCAGCATGAACAGCCGAATCGATCTAGCCATCTCCGGACGAAAACAAAAAATTTCAAAAATTTTCCATTTTTTCAAAAAAAGGAAAGGGGTTACATCATTAAAATTTGCAAAAATTGGCGAAAATGTACATTTTTTTAAATATTTAATTAAGGAGTCATTTCCGACCCCATAAATCATATATATTCTTGATCAGCATCAAAAGGCGAGTCGATCTAGCCATCTCCGGACAAAAACTAAATTTTAAAAAAATTTTTCATTTTTTCAAAAAAAGGAAAGGGGTTACATCATTAAAATTTGCAAAAATTGGCAAAAATTTTAGTTTTTGTTTAATTTAAAATGGAGTATGCAGATTTATTAACCTAATAAAACCTAACATAGAAAAGCTTTCCGAATTGAAATTAATGCTTTTTTAGCTGAGTTATGCGTTTTTTTAACTTTGATTTTTCGAAAAATTACCATATAGAAATATGGATTTAAAGAGTACTCAAATTTTAAGCTTGGGTATGATCTATTTCCAATTCGATCATATATTTAAATGGCAAAGTGCAAGGGTATATAACCTCGGCTTCCCGAAGTTAGTTTACTTTCTTGTTTTGTTGTTGATTTTATCGATTCTAAAGTTTCTGATTGACCCAAGCCATTGTCATCATTTGACTTTTTATCTTAACTCCTGACTCAACGTAGTCCCCTCTTTCTCTCTAGCTCTCTAGCTCTCTCTCTCGCACTCTCCTCTCTTTAACCCTTTTTCTGTAGTAATGCTTTGAGCTTTGGCCAAAAATTTGAAGCGTACTGTTGGGTTAACGATTAGTGATGACAGGATGGGGTAAAGGAGATGCCTATGTGTGTTTGTTGGATTCTTTTTTACTGGAAATGCGATTTCACCAACAACACCAACACACACCAACAACACCAGCAATATTTGAGTGCAAATCTAACGGTACCACAACACAAGTGGAGAGGCAGAGAAGAACAAAGAGGTGCAGATAAACTGACAGACAATACTAGGTAAAAATGTAAAAATTCTAATTTCACTTGTTTAATTTCTATAAATTGGGAAAATATCATACTGGTCATCAGATAAGACAGCATAGATAGAGCGAGATATGTATATCCAATGGGCTTGTAAATTGCAGGCAAAGCGGGAAAGACCTTTACGAAAGGTAAGAAAAGCGATCTCGCAAGACTAAACATTGTTCTTGCAATTCGAGAGCAAAAGGAAGTGTCTAAAGAGAAAGAGGAAAGTAAAGGGAAAATAAACAAGGAGGAAAGAAACAAGGAGGAAGAAAAAAAGAGGTAAAATAAAGAGGTACAAAGAGAACGAGAAGTAGAGTAACAGGGGGAAAAATATGGAGCATACGGTAAGGTAAGAAAGAGTACCAAAAAGGAAGATGGCGTGCAGAATAGGGAGAGAAAGAGTAGGGGAAAATGATTTTGCTGGCCTGCGAAACACAGATGGCAACAAAACTGAAGCCAAAGCAAATATTTCCAACTCGCCTGGAAAATATGGAAAGTTCGTGTGCGTGTTTCCCTATACATATATATATATATATGTATATATGTGTACATATGTGCGTTAGTGTGCGTTTGTGAGCTTTGAGAGCATCCTTGTGGGCATGTGGGTGTGGGTGTGGGTGTGGGTACATAAATACATACACACATTTATATATGTGCATGTAGATGATGATATGTGTTCGTGTGCGTTTTGTGCCAAATGCATTTGGTGTTGCTGTGTGTGTGTGTGTGTGTGTGTGTGTTTCTGTGCACCTGCTGCACTCTAAAATCCACTTGTTCCCTCCTCAAATTTCAGCCACCACATCAACAGCCCTAGTCTTGCACTGAGCACAATTTTGTTGATATTCGTTGACTTTAGTTTTCTTTAGTTTCAAATTTGTAACCCCCTAAGTCATTGTAATTCTCAATGGGTTCTTAATTGTTTAAAAAGGATAATATAAATTACTATAATATATGGTTTAATTTTCCGCTAAACCTTTCATTTTCCAGAAGTAATTAATTTTACAAAACTTTTACAAGAATTTCTGATATATAAAGAGTTAACGAGCTAATTTAAATTAATTAATGATGTTATATATGCTGATATTTTGATATATATCAGATACATACATATAAGTAAATTGTGTGGAATGATTCTCTTTTTTTTCCCTGTGTATAGCACATACCCTACATCCCTCTTCCATCCCCTCTTGCCGACCACCACTGGGCTTTCCATCAGCAGCTCCGTTTTCGGCTGTGTATCAATTTCAAAATGGCGGAGTGAATGTTGCCAAGGGGCAGAAAGGGGGAAGAATAGGTGGAGGGGGGTAAGTAGGTACATATACATACGTATATATCATACATATATGTATGTATGTATGTATATATGTACATATGTTAGTGCGTGTCTCGCGCTATTTGGCGGAAGTCACAAACTTATTGGTTAGCAACGGACCAAAAGAGAGAGCCAGAGGAGGGGCAGAAGGACGAGAGGCAGAAGGAGGAGAAGCAGGAGGAGGAAGCACAGAAGAAGGAGCAGGAGGAGGTGGGGCGAGGAGGAAAAAGCCCGGAAAAATGGCGGACATGGCCTAGAGAAGTTCGAAGCGAGAGCAAAAGAAAAACAACAACAGTAACAACTGAGAAAATTCTGCCCAGCGATTGACATTTTCCAGCCTTCCAGGAAATGGAAGCTTTTCACGAATGCCAAGAAAAATGCAAGGAGAGAATAACATTGCACCCAGAAAAGTGTCAACATTCTATAATAATAAAATATAATATAATAAGTATTTCCTGTCTAAGTTACACCCAATTATAGTTTTTATATCTAAACCTAAATAATTTGTCTTTTAAATTCCTAAACAAAAAAACACAAATCTTAAATCATTTATCGGTGAAATAGTATGCAACAAAATTCAATTCATTAGGAATTCTTCTATTATCAGAACTATTTTTAGATATTTTATCAATTAATTGCTGACTCGTCATGTAGAGATTAATTTATAAAAAAAGTGTGTCTTAGCAATCATATTCTCTCAGAATACTCACATAGGACAGATACATCGCTTTGCTATTTCCATATAAAAGTATTTCAAGAGACAAATAATAAAATAGATTTTTTATATCCTTACCTGAAAGAAAAAGAAATGGTATTAAGTTAGTTAAAATAAATTATACTCAATATAAGTCTTTCTAAGTATTTAATAAACATTTTTTTAACATTTTGAAGAACAATATATGGTTTTATTTTATATATTTCCGAATGGCCAACATAAACTTCAAAGATAGACTTCATTTCCCTGATTTTTGGCACAAATTATATTCTTCAATGACCACAATTAATAAACAACTATCAAATAATTTTAATATAATATAATTTTAATATAAATATTAATTAAGCAATTAAATTATAGATTTTTGTCTCAAGATAAGTACTTAAATGTTATTAAATTTGTCTTATATTTCTCTTATCAGTTATTAATGAAATTAGGATGTATATTTCAAAATCATTTTGAAGTTAAAATATTGCCAAATTTTCTGAGATACAGAGTGCTGAAGTTCTACTCTGGAAAATAGATACTGTCTTAGTCAACAGTGGAAAAACAATGCCAAGGGGTAGTTCCTTTCTCTATTGTTTATTAAATTAAAATTGTTGCAGCTATTCAATCGGTTTGGGTTTTGGGTCTTCTCTACATACTCATTACGCTGACAGCGGACGAAGGCTGCGCTGCAAAATATGCTACAAAAGCAGTCGCTTCCTCTATTTCCACCAACACACACACACACACACACACAACCACCCCCGGTGGAAATGGGAAAACTAACTCAACATGACTCTGATTTCAACACATGAAAAAACAACTGGCGGGCCAGGAAGCTACGAGAAGCCACCACCCACTCCAATGGCCCGGTCACGATTTTTCCATTCGACACTTGTAATTCACCACAGTCCGAAAATGGGGGGTAGAAAGGACGAGGAAAGGGGGAGGAGGTAGCGTGCTAAATTATTTAAAGTTTGCCCCAAAGAAGATGATGAAGAAGCGAGACTAAAACAAAGCATGTAATAAATGCTTGAAAGGTGAGGGGGCAAAGAACAAAGAGAAGATGTGAAAAGGGTCCTGTGCAAGGATACAAAATAAGTTGAACAGAAAAAAAATGCTAACAAAAACAGCACCTAAATATATCGCTGAATGTCTACCATCTCTAAGTTATCGGAAAAATCGGCATATTTGTGTTTAATCGAAACAATTTAGTCAAGAGCTATATTAACTTACTGCAAAGAGTATTTTCTCGAGGTAATATTATAATTTAAGTTAACTTTTGATATTAAATTAATTAAAAATAAACCCACAGCTAAATCTATCGCTGGTTTTGTATCATTTGTCAGCTATCGGAAAAATGGGCATATTATTTGTGATCTATCGAAACAATTGACTTGTTTTAAAAGCAAAATCTTCAAAATGGTTCCTCGTTCCTCGTGTTATTTAAGTTAACTTAAATTAATTTAATAATAATTAAAGTTAACTTGAAGTTTAGAAAAACGATAGGTCAGTGAAATAATTAGTAGTTATTATTATTATTATTATTAGGCGTTACTTTGTGGGTACTATTTTTGTAGAAAGAAACATTTCTTCGTTTAATAAGTAACAATATTTAAAAGGATTAACTACCCTATCGAGCGGGCACTGTATATAAAAAAAGGAAGCAAACACTTTAACATGACGGAGGAAGGACCAACACACGCAGGCGTGGGTTGAGGGGGTTATGAGGGGTGTGTGTGTGTGTGTGTGTGTTTGTGTGTGTGTGGGGACTTTCGGTAGGATGACTGCTCTTGGACATCGCATCCTCTTCTGTCGTGTCGTCGTTTGTCGGTTTTATGGTCTCGTCTCATCTGGTTTTCCTGGCTTTTCCTGGCTTTTCCTCTGCCTTTTATACAGCCCTCCCACTTCCACTTCCACTTCCCCTTCCTTTCCTTCCTCTCTTCTCTTCCAAGTACCATTCAGCGTTGGTGGTTGGTTAACAATTTTTCTTCGTCGCAGTTGCTCTTCTTTTTGAATATTACAAAATCAACCTCAAATAAATGCACTTAGAAATTGGTAGCTTTTTAAATAAAATAACAAGTAATTATTATTACATTACTACTATTATTATATTATTATAAATTTTACCAATTAAAATGTGTAGGTTTTATAAATATAAATAAATGGGTACAAAATTAGACAACGTACTTAAGAGAGCTTTCACTTTATATAGTCAACAAATCGAGGTTGTATCCCAGAAACTCAATTTACAATGGATTTATATAAACATGTAGTACATGCCTATATATATATCTTTTTTTTTCTTATGTTTGCGTGGGTGGCCTCGAATTATTGAAACGATTTCATGGCATGTCACGCGATTAAAGTAAAAGGCATTCAGAGGGAAAAAATTGGGGAAAGAAAGCTGCTGCTAATTAAAAAGTAAATGCAAAGTAAGAAATTATATTGAATTTAAATTTTTAAAACACAATTAAGACATGTATTCTGCGTATAAATATTTCCTGTTAGATTTCCTAATGGTTTTACTTTTTTTTTCCCATTTCCACTTTGCAAGCAATTATCACAATGCTGTTTGCCTTTCGGCCCACGTTGCGTATGAATTACTTATTAAGTATACGCCTAGTTAACCCCAATGATATTGCTTTTGTTAGAAAAAGTAAGGGAGGAAATGCGGAAGGAATATAAATAAAAAAAAGGGATGAGAAGCCAAGCTCTGACACAGAAATAGATATATCAATTTGTAAAAATTTGAGAGCAACTTGTAAAATAAACTGAAATTTTATTTAATAAAATATATAACCAGCCTTCAGTATTATTTGTTATAAATATATTTTAATATTTCAATTATTTAGTTATTTCCCTTTTCGAAAATGAACATTCTTCTTTATGTATATTTTTGTTAGAAAAAGCCACCCACTCCTCATCTCCTTGTTATTCTTTTCCATCTTCTTGGGCCACCCTGTTATATAATTAATGAGCACGTGTGTGTTATGTTATGTAGATACTTATGTAGCTGCGTGTGAGTGTGTACGTTATATAATCGAAGTGTAAATGTCAAAAGTACAGTCAGGACTTATATATATGTATATACAACGAATTGAATATGCCCACAACTTATTAAAGATTAATAAGCTCAAGACAAAGAATTAAGCATGAAGCTAAGCAAATTCAATTACAAACATTTCGAAATGAAAAAACATTTAATACTTTAAAAAAATAAGCAAAAATCTTCTCTTCGGAAAATAAAATATTATGCTTTTATAATATTCCTGGGTTTTTCTTACTTTCTCCACACATAAATGTTTTTAGCTTGAAACGATGTGAATAAGTCATTTCCGACCCTATAAACCATATATATTCTTGATCAGCATCGACAGCCGAATCGATCTAGCCATCTCCGGACAAAAACAAAATTTTTAAAAATTTTTCCATTTTTTTCAAAAAAAGGAAAGGGGTTATCTCATTAAAATTTGCAACAATTGGCAACAATTTTATTTTCTTTTAATTTAAAATTGAGTATGCAGTTTTATTAATTAATTAAAAACTAACTTAGAAAAGTTTTCCGAATTAAAATTAATGCCTTTTTGGCTAAGTTATGAGTTTTTTACTTTTAAAATAATCGATTTCCTATTCGATCCTATAATTCAACTGCAAATTGATACTTTAATTCCTACTTCTGTTTTCCGAAGTTAGTTTTCTCTGTTTGATAGATTGTTTTTTATTTTTGTGTTGAATAAACACAAAACCAGTGCTATAGCTAATGCTTTTACTAGACAAAGTTCTATTCCAAAATCAAAGGTTGAAATGGTTAACTTATTTTAAATTTGTTTGCTCAGCAATTATATCACTTTCCAACTTAACTCGAGTGCGTAATGAATTTTGAACTTTAAACCAAGTATTAAACTTGAGAGTCTCACTTTTGGACTCTGTATTATTATTAATAAATCCTATGGGATTGGTTTACACTCACGAAATAAACCTAAATTTATTGTTAGCAAATAATCCTATATATGAAATGAATTTATGGTAATGACAAACATTTGATTAAAATCATAATTTCCTATTAATTAATTTCCTGTTATTAATATCCAAGAAATCTATTATTTTTGAATTAACTTACATACGTATCAATATGATTAAGTTACTCTGGTCAAACACACACAGAAACTTACCTAAAAAGAGAAGAAAGGTAGAAACATTAGTTATTGAGATGCAAATATATGATATGATATGATATTAATATTAAAATATTACAGTACAATAGAATATAGGAATATGGATTATATTGTATGAAGTAAGAGGTTTTGAGCAAGATCATTGAGAATTGATATATATTTATATATGTAATATATTTTTATTTATGTAAAAGTGAAACATATAACTACATAAGCAGTTTAAGCATCTTACGATGAATCTTTGTCAATATCGGTATTAAAATAAAAAAAAGCCTACACTATCGATATTTCTGCCTGTTTTATTTTATCGATATTTAATTAAAAAGGCTACGATATCTATAGTTTTGCCTTCTGTAAACCAAAGAGCAAACAATGTGTGCGGGGATTTTAGCTAGAAATCGTTGTAAACAAATTGCATCTTGTTGCTCGATTATTTCATCTCTCCCTTGGCGTAAAGTGCACTTTGTATTTCCCATTTTCATTTTTTGCTTTTATTTTTCTTTACTTTTTTTGGGATTTGCGTTCGATTTGTTATATGTTGTTGTTTCATTTGTTGCTGGTCATTGAGTGCAACGGCATAAAGGAAAAAAAAAAAACAAAAGCAACAATTACAACAATCTCTTTAGAGAGGCAATTGCAATGTTCCTATAATACATACATACATATATCTGTATGTTTGTAGGCCTGTGAGTGCGTCCGTATGTAAATTGCTTTGTTTATGTGCCAAAGCGAGCACAAAAGTAAAGCGAATAAATCAGAAAGAGAGTGAGGGGGATATAAGATGGAAGAGGTATGGGATTGCTGAGAAACAAAAAAAAAATTATATATATATGGTATATACAAGTGTGTGTCAGATGCCTCCGATTACATAAATACAAATTTCAATTGAAAGTCGTTAAAGTGCAAAGTGCGAGAAAAAACAAAACAAAAATATAAATACGAAATGTAAATAATAATAAAGAAATTAAATGAAATAAAAATATTGAAACAATATTAAGACTTTGTATTGTATTGATTTAAAATCGATTTTTTTTTTGCAGACAAAGTCGAAAACTAACAATAACTTATACATTTCTTCTTCATTATTATTATTATTATTAATACTGGGAAATATTGTAATTAAAACAAATTAAATATATATTTCAGACTGTATGGATATTTAACGCCAATATAAATTATTTTAATGTTGCGAATATATGAACAATAAATCGATATTCTGTTTGATATATCGAACTCTGCCAAAGAGCCTAAACTTAGCTTAAACATTTAGTTTTGGAAATAATAGGGTTTTAAAAATAATCTGTTAAATATATTAAACTAAATAAAGTGTTTTTATAACATTTATATTCTATGTTAATGTTAAATATGATATGCTTTTCGATAATTAAAATTTCGATATTCAATATATCGATATTCAATTTATCAGTCAATTTATTAGGACTTTTTATAGGACTTTTCCTATCGATACCTGTCTGTATATTATAGTATGGTAAAGTATAAATATACATAAAATACATAAATATTACTTAAAATTTTCTTTGGGGTGCAGCACATATCTATTTTTATTTTCAACCTATTCTGGATTGTTTAATTTGAGCAAATCATTTTTAATATGAGCGAATATGAGATGCAAAAGATCGGCGATATAGTAGAAACGATTAAATGAGTGTGTTTCTGCGCCATGATTTCACCCCATTTTGTGCATTTTGTGCATTTTGATGGCGTGCACAAACTACAATGAAATGTAAACAATGAATGCGAAATGCGAAAAACTGCAATTGCAAGCTGCAATAGAGCGAGCAGCAAGTACTGAGAATAAAATGCGAATTAATAAATGAAAATGTCAAATATGCAGCACACAATTGGACAAATAAATGCGAGATATAATTGCGGTAGTTATTTGTGTGCATGTTTTTTTTCTTCTTCTTTTTTTTAAATGTAATTATTTTTTCCTGGTTTTCTGCCAACATGTGTTTTTAGCTTGAATTTTCCTTCGCTTCTTCGTTGAATCTTGTAATGGAAACTTCGATTCATTGAACTCCCTCTTACATACATACGCGTATGTGCTTAGATATATGTTTGTACCTATATCTATATCTATACATGCATATATGCATTTATCTGAAAAGCGGTAACAAGGGGGAAGGGAAGGAAAACCAGTTTTCCTTCTCAGCTTTTCTGTCGCTGAGTTCCAATTGCAATCGCAATTCCACAATTGTCAACTGCCTTTCTCAACGATTTTTCTTTGGATTTGAATGCAATCGATTTAGCGACAAACAGATTCATGCATAGTTTTATATATTTGTAACTAATATATTTAGTTTTTGCATTAAGAAATGGACACATTTCAATACTACAGACAAGTCTTCCTGTTCACCTACAAAATATCTCAAAATAACTAAATCAATCATATTTAAATTCCCTTTTTCCTTTCCTTTTCGCATTTTTCAAATGGTCAATGTTTTTGCTTTGTAGCTAATTACAAAAATAGACATTTATTGCCAATAATAAAAATAAATACAAAAACAATACCGATAAGAATGCTAAATAGGAGGTAAATATAGTGATAATGTCGAAAGCAGCAAACAACAAATTGAACACTCCATTGAGCGGTGCAATGAATGAAATGATGCCGTTGCTAGATAAAGCATATACACATGTGTATTGCCACGTGTAATTTATGTACAAAAAACATTTTGGCACACAATATTTTATTTTCACGGGATAGGCTAAATATAGCCAGTGTATTTTTTATTTTTAAATATTTTTGTATACCAACACCAATAGTTTTTATTGCAGAAACTACAAAGATTTGCTGTCAATAATTCTTATCACTAATATTTCTATTGCATTTGTGAAATATTTTGTTATATTTATTATCTACAATAGCTCCTTGTAGCATTATATCAAGTTTGTTTTGTAATATACTTTCACATATTGTGCTTTTACAACTTTTACAACAACTCTTCTACTTTTCCTTACAACAACTCTTATACTCTTTCTAACACACATTTCGTCCTAATTTGAAATATTTACTATGTTCAATTAATCCTATAACAATATTTTCAGAACATATGATATTATTCTCCCATAATATAGTTTCTCTTTAGAAATATTCATATATATTCCTTTCCAACAACTCTTATATGCATTCCAATCATATATACCAATATATGATTGTACTATAATTTATGCCTACAGTCTTTCTCTCATTTAATTCACATTATTTTTCTCACAATGTATCTTGACAGTCTTATACGCGAAATTCTTATAAGCTTCGGTTCGCCCTCTCCCGCTCTGTCGGAAGTCCAAGTGGAAATTGTGACTAGTTATGAATTGTTCGCTGGCTCCCTTCCCAATGATAATCCAATTAAATAACAACAGTTATAGATCTACTAGCATGTGTGTGTAAGGTGTGTGTGTGGGAATAGCGAGTGTGCGATGCCATATGAGGGTCTGAAATCTCCCTTGCGCATATACTCGTTGTATCCGTATCCGTATTTGTATCTGTATCCGTATCTGAGGCAGTATCTGTATCTGTATCCGTATCTGTATCTGTAAATGTATCTATGAGGTGCGGATCTGTTTCTGTATCTATTTGCCATCCAAGTGCATTTATAAATCAAATAATCTGTGTGCTGACGTCCGTTCTGTTTCCAACTTCGATTTCTTACCCTTCCCCCTTTGAAAGGGTATTTTAATTTCAACAAGAGGTTTGTGATTTTGTAAATATCATAATAGAGTAATACAGACACCTGTGTTCAACTCAAAACATCCTCTTCTAAATAATAAATAAGTAATGGAATTAAAAAACCAGCAAGGGTATTGGCACGTCGACTTGTCAAAGTAATTGCTAGTTTTCTTGTTTTTTACTTTTTTCTCTGCCTCACAGAACTCAGAATGACGTCAACGTAATGCGTTGGCTTTTCCTTTATATTCGTTGCTTGCATAAAAATAGCAAATAACAAAAACCCCAACAGGGAAAGCGAAGAAACAACAAGAAACAAAGAATAACTCATAGTGGAAGAGTTAAAGTTGTTTAAAGAAATTAAAACTGATTAAGAATCGGCTGCCAACAATTTTTTTTCTATTATATGAAGTGCTGTGTTTCTATCGATATATTATTTTCTCTCGAAAAAACTCTAGCCCAGATACTGTAGGCTTATATCACCAACTGTGGACACATGGATAAACCTCATAGTCGTAACGTAACGGATAAAATGCATTACAACTTGGGGGGGGGGAGAAAAACTATGCAGGGGAAACTCGGTAACAGAAATGGACTGACTGCCAGAAAAATATGCTGTCGACAGCAGGAAAAATTTGCACGTAAAGTACACAGAGTATGGGGAAAAGTAAGTAATAATAAGGGGACAAGGAGCAGGAACAGGAGCAGCAGCAAGAGCTTACCCACACATAACTGTATACATAACTGCAGACATATGCTTATTTACATAATGGAATACACCACAGAATATAAAGAATATATATATATATATATATATATATATATATATATACAACGCAACTGTACAACTACAAAGGCAAGACTTTTCCTTGTCATTGACGCTGTCGCCTTCTTTTATTTCTCTTTTCAAGGAAAAGGACCGCGAAGCCACCACAGAAACACAACAACAACAGCAAAGAACACCAACAATTACACCAACAACTACCACAAGCAAGGTCCTCAAAGGCAGTTAAATCTCGAAAGACGACCCACCAAGGGACCATGCAAAGCTAGAAACTTCCTTACGCTAAAATAGTAACCAGCACTTGACAAAATTTGTTGCAATTTAGAGATTTAGGTTTTAGCTTAGTTATGTATTAGAAAATGGTCTTGGAAAAATAATAAATATTTTTATAAAATCCTAAGTAAGAACATTATGCTTAAGGTAATTTATGCTTAAAAGGATTTTGGAGTTCTGATCAAACAATAAAGTGTATAGTTTTATAAATAATACATAAATGTAATATTTTAATAATATATATTTGAATTAATTTTTGAAGAAAATTATTTCCCTCAACTAAAATGGTTTAAATTTAAAATAATATTTCCAATTTAAATATATTTTAGAGCTATCGAGAGGCTCTTGTAAGGACCAGTAATTAAAATCGTAAACCTATAAATGTGTGCACCCTAATAACCATGTAATTGACACCATTGTCGGGTATCGCCCTTTTTTTTTATTAAAATCTCTTTTATATTTATCCAGGTTTTTTTCTTTGTTTTTTTTTTTGTACGTGTGTCGGTTATTATACGAAGTTGAGCAGTTTTCTTTCAGCAGCAGCTGCTCCTTATTTTTCAGGGTATTTGTGCATGTGTATCTGTGTGCGAGTGCCGCTTATTTGTAGGTATTTGTGAGTGAGCTTGCAGTCGCAAAAGGTGATAAAAAATATACAACATATATATGTATTTAAACATATATAGGAAAAACAATAAAACGCACCACAGCAAGGAACATTTTAGAATTATTTTTTAAGGTAAGAAAATGTTTTTTTATATATACATATTTTTTCAGTGTGTAAAGAAAAAATACTAAGCAATGCCGAGTTTCGTATTATTTTCTTTTTAATTTCAATTGTTTTCTGATCTGATTATGATTTAAAATTCCTGTGTTTTTATTAAAATTCAGACGAAAGTATTTTTCTGTACATCTTCTTGAATCCCTGTCGAAGGATTTTTGCTTTTTTGCCGAAGAGGTTTAATGAATGGAGGTGGTGGTAGCACTGGCGAATAAAATAAAATGTTTGCCCCCCTATGCTGGGTTTCCCCTGCCTCTCTCTTATACATATACAAATATGGCCTATGTATTCTGCATTGTCTTGCCTTTTGTACATAAGTATATTATATATATGTATATATATGTATTTATATATCTGTACCTCAACTCTCGACAAATGGCCGTTAGTTGTGGGTTTTGATTTTTGTGGCAAGGCAGAGGGGAAAAATAACAGATTCCCCATACAAATATATATATATTTACATATATATTTATGCACCTTGGACGAGGTCACATTTACAAGGAATTTATATCGAAATAGAGGAGCAAAAAAAAATATAAAAAAGGAAGTAGAAAAGCTATGGTGAAATGCGCTCGACTATGAGACACCTGGTATACCAATCTTTCCAAGTTCACTGTAGTTTGATAGTATTATTATAGTATTATTAACTTTAAAAACGACAAATCGGTTTGAATTTAATTTCTTTTATAATAATAGAAAATTTTTAGAAATTTTCTGTAGAATTTTGATATTAAAGGTAATATAGAATACCCTGGAAGTATCTGACAAGTAGGAATCTCTTAGCTTCTGTTCTTGTATTATGTCTTTCAACTTCTAAATATTAACTAAGTGATATATATAATTAATAATACTTATGTATTTATCTCCTTTATTTTTCACTTGTCGATTAGCTCAGTGATTTTATTTTCATCAATGACCTGAACCTTAAACATTTTTTGTTTAAGAAAAATGCCACCACCTTGGATGCATGACGACAACTACTTGGATCTGGGGTTGACATAACCAGCAATAATAATCAAGGGGTTGGGGTTGGATGACGATGATTATTGTCTCGGGGACTTTGACCAAGAAAAAATAAAACAACAGCGCAAAAGAAATTGATTGAAATGCGCAGTTTTATATTATTATTATTATTACTATTCTTACATTATTTTCGTTTCGTTTGGGGAGCGCGGTGGAAGTGAAACTTAAACAGAAATGTAAGCCCTGTCGCATTTAATGCGTAATTAACATGTTCCCCGACAAGGCAAAGCCAGAGACGCAACAACCGAGAGAGAGAGAGAGATAGAGAGAAGGTTATAGAGAGAGAAAGGGATAGAGCAAGATAATGTAGATTTTAGCCCTTTTTTCATTCTTGGGGTTGCAAAATATCGCACGAAATTCCTTTCAGAGAGAGGGCTATAGCTAAACCTAAACAAAAATGTAATCACATCGTTCATTCAATTATCTTCAATGCACACAACACACAGACGCAGATACGTTTCGTATCTAGATACAGAATTTCCGCCTTTGGCTCTTGTTTAATTTCCATAATGTTCCATGACGTTTCTCGATTGTGTTTCTATGAGGTCAGTTCTCTCTATTTTCACCTGGCGGCGAGAAGGATTTATCGATTTTGAATAGTACAAAAATGGGGGAAAAAGTATCTTTTACTAGAAAAAAAAGTAAGATATTTGTATCTTTTACTAGAAAAACAAGATATATGTATCTTTTACTTGAAAAAAAGTAAGAATAGATGTTTTCTTACTTTTTTTGTTTGTCGAAATTATTTATATATTATTTATCTTTACTTATTTTTAAACTAAATAATTGTAAATTCATAGTTTTTTATAATTAATGAAATATATATATAGATTGCAATCAAACCCCTATCAAAACAAATCCCTTAAATTTCTCTACCGTTACATTTTAATTATCTGCACAACGAATAACCATTCGATTCCCAAAATTGTTTTCGTTCAAAAAAAATCACAATATATGTATAGAGAACACAAAAAACCAATACAAATCCCATTCAATCTTTCAACTAAAAAAATACTTGGAAATAAAACCCAACGAATATTGCGATAGCTTATTGAGTACACACCGAATAAACCGAACCAAATTGAATCATATCGAAAAGAAAACATAGCAGACCCTCCTATATATACATATGTACAAATATATATCTATATAATTCCCAGTCTCCCCAATAGAGCAAATAATCAGAAAGAAAGAAATAGATTGCAACGCATAACTTTGCCTGAATGCACAAAAATAAATCCGATATGATTAGAAGCCCAAAGTAAACACCTGCGATCGAAATAAAAGTAATCAATTGTTAAACAATAAAATGTTTAAAAAGTCCACGATTTATGAACTATTATGCTTTTGAATTATGTATAAAAGATATTTTGTTGTAAGAAAAATACACTTATTTTGTTAAATCATTAAACAGCCTCGGAAGCTCTAGGTTCAAAGTACAACATGTACATATATCATATATTCCAGCTTGATAATTTTATGAGGCATATTATTATTATTATTATTATTTCAACCGCTACTGTACTTATATCACACTTTATAAGGCCAGAGACAAACAAGAAGAGTCGATGTATTGACATTGACATTGAAATGCATTTTCTATGCGAAATAGTTGAGCAGCGGAAGCAGCAAATTGCACTATATAAATAGTTTAAGGGTTATTCAGATATATAAATATATATATATATGTTTATATATTTTTGTAAGGATGATAAACGGGGGGTATAAGCGGCGTTGCGCCTGATCGAACAGGAGCAAAATAATATATATTTCTAGTTATGACTCATTTTCCTCGATGACTACTGAAAATGGTTGTCATTTAGAGTATTTCAGCAGTGCATCATCAGCTCACCCATTACACTATCCTATTTCCCCATCGGACCAAGATTAGATGAATTAGTGAGTAATACCTTTATATTATAGTTGTAGTTCATTGCACATAAGAGCTGATAAAAATAAGCAAAGATAGGATATTTACATATGAAAAAATTAAACTTGAATACAGTTAAAACTCTTGAATATAAATAATTAAATTAAAATTATTGTCCTAACAAAAACGTTTTCTTTATATAACTTAATAATTTAATTAGTTATCAAATCAATTCATTAAATGCAAGTAAATAAAACAGCAAGCAAGGCAAACAAACTAAATTGAAACTATAAAAGGATTAGTTGTGTTGTTGAAATTGTTGTTAATTTTTAAAGTATATGTTGTTGAATAAATCCCTGTTAATTTATTTAAAATAAGTATAAAATCGGTAAACGTTTAATATATTTTTACAGCTAAGCTGAAAACGGCTTCTTAAACGTTGGATAATGGTCCCTTAAAAATCGTTGTTGAGTTTCAATTAGTACGTATAAGTTATTGTTGAACTTATGTTTACAGACTTTAAATAATAAAAACCATGATGAAATTGAAACTTACATAAAAATCTTTATAAAACAAATAATAAACTTCATCCTCGAGATTGTTGTTATTATTGTTCTGTTGCAGTAGTAGCTGTTGTTGTTGTTGCAGATGTTGGTTATTGGTGTTATTATTGTTATTATTATTATTATTGTTGTTGTATATATTATAACTTTGATAGCTGTTGTGACAACTGCTATTACTGTTGTTGTTATTGTTATTATTGATTATTTGATTGTTACACAGCAAATGTTGTTGTTGCTGTGGCAATAATAATATTTGCTGTTGTTGCACTTGCAATTGCTGCTGCTGTTGTTGATAATGATGTTGTTGTTGTTGTTGGTGTATGTGATGGTGGTAATGTTGTTGATAGCTGGGCGCCTGCAATTCCCAATTTTGCATTGCACACATGTAGAAACACTGCCACGCACATATAACACATACATTTTTGTTATTTAAATACCATATATTTTTTATTTTTGTTGTATCCTTTGTATTTATGTGGCTGGAGGGAAAAAATGGCACAAAAAAAAAATAATATAACACACAATTTGCATAAACACTTGTTGAAACAATTGCATTCGTATAAAATGAAATTGAAATTCATTTAATATAATATTTCATTGATTTTTCATTTATATTCTTTTCTCAATGTAAATTTATTTGAATTTATCATTTACCATTATTTATTGGTATAACTTATACAATTTTATTTCATTATTATATTTTATTTCATTTTGTAAAATGTTTTATTTTTTTATCTTTCCGATTGTTGGTTTATATATTTTTGTTTGTAATATTTACTGTTTAAAGTGTATACCATAGAAGCTTCGGCTTCCCAAAGTTAGTTTCCATTTTTATTTATTTATTTTTTATATTTTTGTTTTCATTTTCCTTTGTTGCTTCTTTTTTATATATTTTTTTTTTGTTTGCTTATTTAAACTTGAAATGAGCTCAAGGTAAAAAATTTGTATCAACGACCGAAGTGACATTCGACGGCAGCGGTAGCAGTAGAATACACTTAAAAAAAGGCACTCGCGTCAAGAAAAATAAAAGCAACACAGGAAAAATATTGTAAATAATATTAATACTAATTTTATTTAAATTTTATAAATAAAAACATGACACACTAACTAAACAAAAACCGCACAGATACATACGCATGCTAGCAAATTCAAAATAACAACAAAAACGATTTAGCCTAACTGTTCCGCCCAGAAAAGCCCCGCCCCCCGCCTCTGTGCACCACCCACCAGACTCCCCCTCCCGCTTTCCTCTTTGCCTTGCCCCTCCTGTGACGCCTTCTTTTCCTTCTTTTTCTGTTGCTTTTCTTCCTTCATGTCCTTATCCTTGTACTTCTCCACCTTCTTTTCATTCTTTTTATACTTTTCCCTCTCCTTATTCGTTGCCCTCTTATTTCCCTATTTCACTTCATCCTCGTCTTCTCTTTCTCCTTGTACCTCTCTCCTCTTTCGCTTGCTCTTCAACTCGTCTTCGCCCTCTCTCCACCCCCTCTTGGGCTTCTCTCCACCTTCTCTGCAACTCCCCACCGCCTTCTCTCCACCTCTCCTTCCCCACCTCCTCTCTGTACTTCTTCTTCCACTCCTCCTTCTCATCGTCGCCTAGCCTTCTTCTGCGCTTTTTGTTGTTCTTGTTGTCAGGCGGAAATATTGTGTATGCCAAAAAGCAATTGCAATATTTGGACAAGGCAAAAAAAAAAGAAAAAGAAGGGAAAGAAATAGGGGATATTTGGGAAATTGGGTTGGTGACTATGCGAGGCGAAAAGAAAGATTAAAAAAACTGAGGGAATAACAAAATACAGGAGAAGTTAAATTTAAATATATTTAATTCACCGTTTAAAGTGTATAATATGTATGAGAAAGTGAATACAACATCACCAGCTGTATCAATCTAGCCATATCACATTCAGCACCGGATTTATATACCTTATAGCTTGTTTCAATATCAATTCTTATCTTTATTTCTAAAGGTTCTAGGTTTGTACTAATTTTAATATATCGTAAAAGATCAGTTGGTTTCAAAGTGACTCATTTAAAACATTGAATACCTCCGAAATTACTCAACACAATAAGTCAATAAATAACCTATGCCATCATAATTTGACCAGTTAATTAATTATGTGACGATTTTTTTGGTTTCGGTAATATTGCTGATGTCACAAACAAAATGGCATTATCGAAATCATAAATAAAAGAGACCTCGAAATGAGTCAACGTGATGATAAATTCCTTGGTCTTCTCTCAGAAATTCTCGACTTTTCTTGCCTATCTCAGGTATTTTTTTTTGTCAGATCTTCTCATCAGATTTTTCTGACTCAGCAAAAGGCCGATACCGAAATGTATCATAATCTATATATATTTCTGAAATATATATATATACATATGTACATTGAAAGTTCATATTTTATTCATACTGGAAATGCAGTAGGACTGTAGCTTTTAATAAAAGTTAAGCAGGGTATTTACCTAGGAGTACACTAGAATTCTACCATTTTTATACCCTTTCAGGGTATTATATTTATAGCCAAAAGCTTAAAACATATTGAAGGAGTCATTTCCGACCCCATATTTCATATATATTTTTGATCAGCATCACCAGGCGAATCAATCTAGGCATCTCCGGAAGGAAAAAAAAATTTGACCAATTTTTCAAAATTTTATAAGGGGTTACATCGTTAAAATTGTTAAAAATTTATAAAAAATTTTAATTTTTTTTAAATTTAAATTGAGTAAGCAGAATTATTAACTTAATAAAAACTAACATAGGAAAGCTTTCCGAATTAAAATTAATGCATTTTTAGCTTAGTTATGATCGATTCCTTTCTTGTTCTTACTTGATTTTGTAAATTAAATGGGCAAAGAGAGACAAAAAATAAAAACATAAAATGAGTGGGTAATGTCAAGTGGAATTGGGGGAAAGATGGGCGAGGTATTGGAGAGCATGTGCAAATGAGTGCATGAATAAATAATGCATAAGGGAATGGAGGAAACAAGTGGGAAGAGGAGAGCTAGAGCGAAAAGGCAAAGACCAAGGGAAAAACATTTTCCGAGCTCGTTTTTTTTTCTATATTAAAATGAGAAACCAAATATACATAAGTACAAATATATAGAGTTGGCATTTCTTGTATGTTTTTGCATTATTAATATTCTTAAGTAACAAGTATTTCAGTGTTTCTCATCTCTAAGTAAATTCTATCGATATGTCGGTAAAAAAGCGATAGTATTGCAAGATGCTATCGTTGTATAAATATAGGGAGATGCAGAATATTTGCAAATACAATAAAATAATTGAAAATATTTCAGTACTTAGCATTTCTAGGTTACTAATCAGACATATATTTTTATATATTTATATATATGATCTTTTTGGCGAGTGTCCACTGTTCTTCAGTGCTTTTTCATCGATATGATGTGTACGAAATGAAATGGAAAACTGTAGGCACCAAGTAGCAACTCAAGCTGGCTTCGAAACTTGGTCCCTCAGTTATATACATATATATCTGCACATATATAGATATGTATATATGCGTCTGTATTGCCGTATCTGTTTGGCCACAACGGCAACAACAATCAACTTGTGTACATAATGTGTATCTGTATCTAAACAAGCGACAGGCAAAAAAAAAAACAAAAAAAAGAAACGGAAAAAAGAAAAATAGGGAGGCGGAGAAGCGAGCTTCAACCATTGAACCGGTTGAAGTCATATTCGCCACTGTACAAGACCAGGAAGAAGCAGAAGACAGGCGGCACAGCTAGCAACACCACAAACAACAACTACTTTAGACCGATAAGTCTCAAACCGTTGACAGCAAAAAATAAAAAAAAAATAATGGGGGAAAAAATACGCAAAAAAAGAACTTCAACAGAAATTTGTCCATAAAAGTGGTTGTACTCACTGTTCCTAGTTATTTAACCTAAGCTATTCTCTTAATGGGGAAATTCCAGCATAGCAAACCTTGCCAAAAGCATAAATTTCTTACATTTGTTTTTATTTATTAGTGAATAATAAATTCCTTTCAAGATTTTTCTACAACAAAGATGACACTCGTATCGTCTAACGGCATCATCGATGAGAAAGAGAGATGGTACTTTTTCGATAGCTCTTATTTCTATCGACCAAGGTAATCCGTCAATTACAGTTACCGATAATTGATTTTTTTTATTTATTTCACAGATTTAAAACTTTAAAAATATCCCTATTTTCAAAGAGCCTGCCAAAATGCTTCAAAGCTGTATTCTCGAATTTTCTACAACAATTCAGGATTTTTTTCTAATCCTTTTCATTATATTTTATGCCCAACACTTTCCTTAAGTCTTGCTAATTTCTAATTTTTAGTCAGTATTTTTATATATTATACCTTAGACCATCTGGCAAACTTCAAACTATACGGACTATATATCAATTCAGATAACAAGAAACCGAAAAAGCTAGCCACTTGTTTGTACAACAGATTAACTGATTAGCTTTCGTGGCGTTTAGTTCTTGAAGTAAGAAATTAATTAAATAAAGCCCCGAGAGGTGCATACCATACATACGTAGATACATGTGTGTTTATATATATTTCACAGTTGCTGTTTGCCTTTTTGACTTCAATAGAACGAAAAAAAAATTATGTATACACAACCCGAATTGGTTTATGCCCGGACGGACATATGTGCTATATACTGCTGTATTTACAAATTAATATATAATGTATTTGCATCTATATACGGGTGTGATGTCACCGACAAATTTCAGCCGTTTGAGCTCTATTTACTTATTTATTTTTTTCGAGTCTGATTAAACCCCTCCGGAGCACACACACCCCCTCGGAGCACACACACCTTTTCTGATAGTTTCTGGCTCATTTTGCGCCGAATTCGGACTCGAGTCAAATTCGAATTTCGATTCGGATTCGGATTGGGATTCGGATTCAGAGTTCGAGTTCGCCACGACAACGAAGTCGAAAGCAAACGGCAAAAAAATATATATAAAAACGAGACAAAAGCCGGAAAATTTAGTTCAAACCCCCCCACCCCCCTACCCCCTCTGGGCCTGTGTGTGTATCTGGAGTTTTGTGTTTTAATTCTAATAAGAAAGAAAAAAGCATCTGCAGCGATGTGGCTTGTTGAATGAATACAGTACAGTGAACACAAATTGATAGGAGGAATCCAATTAGAAAGTAATTTATGTTCATAACAACTTTTTCGAAAAAATATTTATCTAATATTTAATAACATATATATTTCCGATAATTTATCAATTACTAGACTTTGTGGTCCATAATGGTTAGCAAAAATATCGAAATCGATAGAATACTAACGCGAGAGTCAATAAATGATTCGATATTTTAGCATAAGAATGTATAGATATTTATAGATATACATATCTGGGACAAATAGACTAAGAATGGGAAAATAGATTAAATAGATAGAAATGAATTAAATGAACTATAAAATATAATTACATTTTTAAAATATTAAATTTATCGGATTTTGTTTTCCGATAATATTACAAATGTCGATATATTAATGTTAATTTCGATATTTTTTGAAATTTTCAAACTAGATATGCAAAAGTTAACGATAATATCAATAAATAACTCTTACATTGGAAATTTTAAATTTAGATATGAAAAAGTGTTGTATTTTCGATATATATATCGAATTTTTCCCCCCAAAATTGTTCGAACTACTCAATTAAATTTTTCCCCACCCATTCGTGACTGCAGAGTGTTTACTGTACCCTTGCTTGATGGAGGCAGACTCTGTTTTCTGTTTCTGTGGTTCAGTTTAGTTCAGTTCACTCGTTTCTTTGGTGGCTAGGTTGGATTTCTTGTTGCTGTTGTTGTTGTTGTTGTTAGCCGTAGACAGTTGACAACAATGCCAATGCAGCACCACCACAGCCACAATCGACAACAACAACAACACCGACACAAAGTCGGAGAGCAAGAGCTACTTGGCCATGTTAATTGCGGAGCAATATCAATTTCTGTGTGTGTATCCATCCATCAGTTGCCGAGATATATGTACATATATATATATATACATTTTTTTTTCTGCGAGACAAGATCGCCGAACCGTTATCTGACGTTGAATAAAAAAAATACGAGTTACAGTACTCACTCCTGATGAGCGAATGGGAAAGAAGAATAATGTTTTGAATATTTCAAATTGAATTATTATTTATGTTTCTATAAAATATATATTTCTGACCATACCATAAGGGAAAATCCGACTCATCATCATATATATAAATCCTATAATGCCCTTTTTTCCTCCAATCCTTGAAAGAATTGTATTTGAAATCGTTAACGACCCATTCCCATTTTTAAAGGTTTGCTCTTTTGTACGTGATTTGTTCAAGACTTGCTCGCAGATACACAGAGATATTCGGTCTACAAGGTATAGATACACAGATACCATTTACATACACAGGCCCATTTATAAACACTTTTTATTTAGCAAAAAAATAAACAAAAAAGGAAAAAATATATATATACATATATACACACACACAATTAAAAAAAGAAATGGGGGAGGGGATGTGGATGGGGATAAAGAAGAAGCGACAAAAGACAAACATAAAAGCAAAGGCAAAGCAAAGCTTTGAACACATTTTTATACCCAGTATCCATGCGATATAAGGGTATATAGGCTAAGTAACAGCCAAGTATCAACTAAGAATATATAGAATAATTTCGAAAAAGTATAGATTGATCCAAAAGTCGATATATTCATCGATATTTTAAGGTTGCTTTCTTAAATAAATCAAGTCTTTCTAATAACTTTCAGGGATATCTATATTACCATATAGTATTAAATACTTAATTTTTCGATATTTAAATGTTCCATATATAACATTTTTTTTTTTCTTTAGTATAACATTTTTAACAGAAAGAAGAAAGTATCTGCACCCCTTAGATAAATATATATGTAAATATACATTTATTCCTGATAACTCGATTTTTAATTTCTACATAATCCGTGCAAACTAGCTTAGCTCATTTTTTATTAGTCTTTCTTTTATAGGGTATAGCATAGTCGAGCACACTCGACTGCAGCTCTCCTACTTGTTTTCTTCTATTCCGGCATTTTTTTAGATTTTCTGCAGCTGCCTTTACTCTTTACCGAATTTTTCCACGTGTTCAAAAAGGGTTTCTCTTATTTCACCTTTTATTATAATTGCTGAGATTTTTCTCATACCTCGGGTAATTTGTTTATATTATTTATTTATTATTATTTATATTTTTTTAGGGCTACTATTTTTATGGGAAAAATATATATCGAATTTGGCCCACATTTTGTATATTCTCTTTAGATTTTTGTACACCTCTTCTTTGGTTTTTATTTCGCTTTGTTTAGCTTTGGGTTATTGCAGATTTTTTTTTACACAAAATTACACAAGGCACACTCAAAAAAAAAATAGCATTGCTCTCTGTGTTTACACTTTGTTGTTGTTGTCTTGCAATTGTTTAAATAATACTCGAAGCTCTCTTTTTCGCTCTCTCCCGACACACACAGAAAAAAAAAAAACAGCCGCTACATATTTTTTTTTTTTTTTAGATCGTGATTTTACTTTGTTTCTGGTTTAGTTATTAAGAATTTCATTTATTTTATATCAATTTATGTGAGCTAGCTTATTTATTTATTGGAATTTTGTTTGCTGTTATTATTTAAACTTGTTTGCATTGTTTTGATTTGCGAATTTTTGGTTTATTTTGCTCACTTTGACCGACCTGATGATACTCTATTTGGTTGATTATTTTTCCTGCTGCCTTTGTTGTTGTTGTTTATTGGCTGATCTTAATTTGATTTAAGATTTCCCTATATTATTTTGTTGTTACTTCTATCGTTGTGGTTGTTGTTGTTTTTCGTTACCGTTTTGATTTTGATGGCGTTTGAATTGCGACTGAAACCGAAACTGAATTGATGCTGCTCTCGCCTCTCTCTCTCACTGCCCTCCCCTCCCCCGCCCCCGACCAGCACTCCCTCGGCCAACCCTCTCTCTCGCTCGGTCCGTCTCTGTCTCTCCGATTCTCCCCCTATCGCTCTCTCTGTCCGACCTCTCTGCCTTTCTCTGTCGCTGCCTCCCCCCTCTGTCCGCTGTCGAGGGCAACGTCGCTGCTTTGCATGCAGAAAAGGGAGCTAGCGACCCAAAGGCGGGGGGGCGGCGACAGCGGCGGCGGTGGCGGCGGCTGCGGGGTGGTTACCATTTTCGCCTAGCCGCATTTTCAATTTAAACGCACTCACTCACACAGACCAAAGTGCCTGCCAAACATACACACACACACACACACTGACACACACAGGCGCGCGCGAGTGCAGCGACGCCAACTTAGCTAAAAACTTCGAAATGCGTAAGCGGCGCTGACGCCAACGCCAACGCTGACGCTAGCAGCGCTGTCAGCATCGACGTCGTGGCCCATTCGCGTACACCAATTTTTTTGCGCAAAACCTTGTTTGGTTTTTTTTTTTTTTGTGTAGGTCCAGGGCAAGACAGCAGCGGTTAAGAAAATATGGATGCAAACAAACAAAAATTCCTCATTGTTTAATTATATGAATTAAATAATAATACAAATTTATAGTATTTATTCGCTGGGAAAAATTGTGATTTAATATTTTAATAATTCAAATTATTAGTAGTATTAAAAAAAGATTACTTTTTACGGTTTGTCTTTAATGTGTAATAAAATGTTAAAAGAACAAGAAAGAAATTATTTAGTAAAGATAAAACATTTAATTATTTTAAAATGTTATTTAGCAAAAATATTAATTTTGTTTTATTTATTTATTTTATTATAAATAAATATATAAATATATAATTTATAATTTATTATAAAAGTAGTAATGATGTTAATTTCCATTTCATTAAAAAAACAACATCTTATTTGTAAATTGAAGTCTTTAAATATGTTGTAAAAAATCATATCCCTATCCTTATCCTTAGTTTTATAGCCTTGATATTATTTGGTTTTGTGTTTTTCATACATACAACCCTATTTAGTACTATTTAGTACTATTTAGTTGACCGCAATTGCAGCCGCTGTCGCAGTCTTTAACCCTCCAAACACGAGGAGGCTTAACTTCACTCATTTCGCATCGTTTTCAGTCAGTTTTCGTCGCCAGGTTCGCGGCCTCATCGTGGTTACTCTTCGCCCTCATTCTCCACCTCCTCCTCCTCCTCCTACTCCTACTCCTCGCCATCCCCCCACCACTCACACACACACACACACACACACACACACTTTTGGCATCCATCTTGGCCATGTATCCACCTATCCATCCAACTCGCTCTTCAAGCAGGCAAAGAAGAAGAGCCCCAAGGTGGCAACAATTGCGTTGCAGCCCAAGGATTGCATAGTTTACTTATACACATTCGCGAGGATACAAAAGATACACAAGTATCGAAGTGATTAATTACCTATAAAAACGAAAATCACATTTTAAATAAACCAAGTTACTCTATTCACTTGTCGGATGTAAGAAGGTACATAAACAATTTGTTATTTTAATATTTAAATATACAAAATTTTATAGATTTAGCCACAAAATTAAACTAGTGCTTTGCTTATATTCTGCCAAAGTCACATTAATGTTTATAATGGGAAAACTTCTTGACAGAATCTTCTTGTAAGACGCAAAACCAACCTGATTTGTTGTGGAAATCTCAAAAAGGATTTGACCGACTTTTAAATTAAATTATCCCTCTCTCCTTCTCCTTCTCTATCTATCTCTATCCCTGCTTTCACCACAAATCACTACTCATTGGAATCGCATCTCAATAAGTTAAGTTCTAGCTTCGTCGCTGTCTCTAGTTCATCATGCCAATTCTGGGGCACTTTCGAGGGTAATCTCGAAGCAGCTTGGGATGTGGCATAATATGGTGGCAAGCTGAACGGAAAGGGGCAACAGGGAGTCGTCCTTTTTGTCGGCCGAGGTCCGGGGCCTCTGCTTTGTTTTAGCCAACAGCCTGTCCCTCTGCTGCTGCTGCTGCTGCTGGTGCTGTTGCTTCTGCTGCTGCTGCTGTTGCTGCTGTTGCTGCTGCTGCTTGTCGATGATGAAGTGGCCGACAACGACAACCACGAGACGACGCAACATCAACAACAATTCCAACAACACCAACATCATCAGCAACAGCAACAGCACGGCAGCAACGTCGTCGCATCGCATCGCAATCGCGGCATGCGTCGTTTATAGATGGGATTGTGTGTACATATCTCACTCTCTCTCTCTCACTATATATATTTCATATAGATATATATATATCTATATATATATATATATATATATATGTATATAAAGCCCAGTGTGTTCAGTGTTCAGTGCGCGGCGCATAATATTCCGCACGCACATACAACACCAGAAACAACACCAAGAAGATGTTGCCTGCCTGCCACACAACGGCAACAAGCGCACTTTAAGTGTAGCAAAATGGACTGCAAAACTTGTGTACAGTACTCGTGTTGGGCATATGTACACACAATATATGTATGTATGTATGCCGCATACATACGCAGTGCCCAAGTACCCACTGCCAGTATATATGTATGTATGTATATGTACCTGAACATAGACCAAAAATCTAAAGGGGGTCCCCCCATAGCCGATATGCGATATGCGATGGATGCTCCACCGCTGCTCAGATTTTCATAGACTGGCATTTTAGCTAATTATAATGCCAAGCTACTTCAAAGATTCAAGAATCCCAATACGAAAAGAAGGTAAACATATCAATAGACAACTCTGCAGAAGTATAATGCTTTTACCCAAAAAACAAATAAATCACAATCGCTTAAAGGTTACAAATTCCTTAAGTCTGTTCCTGTCCATCGAGAAGCTTTGGGTTTACAAATTATTATTACGAATATAGATACCCTAGTTAAAGCGATATGTAAACCAGAAAGGAACGGAGCATTGGCATGCCGAAATTTGTATACCCTTTGCTTGCAATTAAATCATTTAAAATTATTCCAATTTTATCAGATGTAAAGAAAAGCTTACAGAAGATATGTAAAACATTTATACATATCACAACAATTCTATTTTTATAAAAAAATGTTGAATAATTTATTGAAACATATGTTTAATTTGTTCTAAAAAATTTCCTATCATTCTTATGCCTATATATGTAAATATATATAGTTGATCGATCTGTTTCATTTCGACTTTTAATAAAAATATAGAGAAGACAATATTCAAAGTTTAATTCAGATAGCTTTAAATTGAGGGACCGGACGGATGAACGAAACATGTCTAGATCGACACGTCTGTTGCTGCTTAATATGTCTTGAATATTAAATACCCTGTACACTTTACAAAAGCAATTTGTATTAAAACTTCAAGCTATTTATTTATTTTTAAATTTTTTCTAGACAAGTATTTTAGCGAACTTTCTTAAGAAAGTGTTTTATGCCGGCTTGAGGCTCAAGTTGGGAAAAAAGAAAGACTTGCAATGTAAAGAGCATTAAAACTAAACAGTGTACATTTTCTTATGGCCCTAAATTTTAATACCCTATAAGTATTGGGTGTAAAAATGAACAAGGAAAAAAGGGTTACACCAGCAGCAGCAGCAGCAGCAGCAGCATTAGCCGAAAGAGACAGCTGCAGTCGCAGAGAGAGAGAGAGAGAGATAGGGAGAAAGAGAGGAGCAAGGGAGACGACGGGGCAATGTAGTGGACAACTGCAGTCAGCCAACAGTAACCAGTTTTGCAAAACCAGCTACTAGCAACTGCAGCAACTGGCAACATGAGTGCACAGCAGCAACACAAGTCGAACAATCGTCAAATACACAAAATCCACTTTGCAAATCATCAGCGATGGCACTATGGGCCCACGGACTACGGACTACGGGTTACGGGTTACGGGTTACGGGTTACGGGTTACAGACTACGGATGGAATCCGGATCCGGGTAACAAATCCAGGCTCGTGTTCGGGTCACAAGGGGGGAGGGCGGCGAAGAGGAATTGAGGACGAGGTGGGGTATGTGTGTGTGGGTGTAGGGTCAAGGGGCAGCCACACACGCGTGCAACATGCAACTTGAGAGCCGGGAAAGCTCCGCATCAGAGACATTTTCCAGCAAGAAAATCCTATGGTGTGTTTTCCATGTTCCAGCTGGTTGGCGCAAAAATAAAAACAAACAAGAAAGGAAAAAATAACAGAAACACAAACAAAAAATGGGGAAAGGAAGGCAGAAAAATAAAACACACACACACACACTCAGAAATTATATACACACACACACACACACACCAATACCACGCCCACACGCCCCCACCCCACCCCCTTTTGCATCAAATAAAATTGCATTGGAAAATCGGCAAAAGTCCCCAGAACTGGAAAACTTCTGCAGCTGTATGTGTGTGTGTATGTGCGGGATTTTTTTTTTATGGAAGGGTGTGTGCCGAAAGGTAAAAACGCCAAAGCTCAATCCGAAAATAAAGTGAGAGGTTCGCAACAAAAAAAATAGACAGAAAAGCTCCAAAAATATGCGAGAAAATGTGTCAGGTAATAAGAAATAAAAGCCCACGGAGGAATCCATTAAGAAAATGTATGCTTAATTTTCCCTGCATTTAATCTTTTGCTTGTGATTATAATTATAAATATCCTCAATTTAAAAAGTGACAAAAAAAAACAAATAAGACAGCAATTGTCTACTCGCTAGTGAGAGACTCGGTACCCAAAAAGATGGACAGTTGCATCTTTGTTGACTAGTAACTCACATGTTTATCATAAAAATACACCCAAATGTTGTGAAAACATTTACACAAACCATTAATTATTATATTTCTACAATATTTTTGCAAATTAAATGTATTTAACATTTGTACAAGTTTTAAAATTAAAAATTGGCGACATCCCTTTTTTTGAAACGAGTGCCAAGGTTTTATACAACTGAATGGAAGGCAGAAGTCCTAATTGACTTTAAAAGACAACTTTTGCACCTGTTTTATTTATTATTAAAGATCCTTAGAGCAAAATTCGTTTTTTTTTTAATAAATAACCATAAAAATTGACGACAACCCTTTTGTTTTGTAGCGAGTACCGTGGCCGTGTCGTTCAATTGGAATGAGTGCAAAACGCCGCCTTTCATTTAATCAGCGAGTGCCATAACAGAAATTATGGCCCCCGAGAGCTTTAATGCCAAGCAAAGATGGGGGAAAAAACAAAGAGAAAAAAGAAGAAAGAAGAAAGACAAAAAAAATAGGAAGAGGCAGGCACAAAAAAAAAAGTAAAGTTTGCACAGAGTTCGCACATCAAACACGCGAGCAACTTGCAACAAGTTTGAAGTCTGCTAAAAATAAAACCAAGAAACCGAGCGAGAGGACTAAGCGCCCCCCTGTCCCTGCCTCTACTTCTCCTCCTCACCTACACACACTAGCACACCTTTGCTCTGCCCGACTCTCTCGTTGCTCTCTCTCTTAGAAAGAAAGAAAGAAAAGAAGAAAAAAAAAATGTGATACGACAGTGATTACGCGATTTTCCATAATAAATGTTGTGGTAAAGGCGACCTTCCGGTTATGGCAGCGACACCAACACACAGACACACGCGCTCTCGCATTCTCACACACACACACAGGATCCCACACAGCCACAGACGCAGACACGAGCACTTGTTCGGAGTGCCGACAACGAAGTATCAACAACAACACGACGACCTTCCTTAGCGGCTCACACGCTCTCTCTCTCTCTCTTTCTGTTGGCGCTCCCGGTCTCGTCCCTGTCAGACCCCCAATGCCCCCACCCCCCCCTTCTTTAACAAACTGCAGACACTCTCTCTCACTCTCTCTAGCAACATAGCGGAAAATGTCGGTAAACAGTGCAACCGGTCTTTTTTTCTCGCACATCGGAAAGCATCCAGATAAGCACAGTGGGTCAGAATTGTAAAAATGTAGCATACTTATCAGAGTCTCGCAGGATTGAAACCGTTTAACGAGACAGAGGTCTCACAAACAAAGTTGTGAATATAATAAATACTCGGCAGGACGTCTTCTAGAAATTATAATTAATTAATATTTATAAAGTAACTATAAATATTATAATTAAGTATCCTTAAAAAACCCTTTTATGTTCCCTAAGATTTATTCATTTTTTTTTTAAGTAAAAATTCAGAAAAGTATGATAGATCCTTAGCAATTCAAGTGTTTTGAAGCATACAATTGCTTGCTGTGGAAAATATTAACCTCATCGAATACTTGAGAGCTTGAGGCATTCGCTTTTTCACAAAGATCGTGCACGAAGCTAGCCAAAAACTTGCCTGGGAACGGATTCTATCTAGTCGTTTTCTTTGCATCAATGCGAGCGGTTCTATCGCGCTTTTTGTTCGGCAATAATTTATAATAAATCTACATTAGTATAAAATAATGAAAAGGAAATATTTTAATGTCATTCTAATGGTCCGACTCTAGAATATTTTTTAGAACCTCTGCTGCATTTCCCATCAAATTAATATTTTGAGCCACATTATTAAAATGGCAATGAATAGAATACAAGAATAGAATAGAATAGAAATGTTTCAGTTTTCTTTATACATTTGAAACAGATTACTTGTAGAAAGATAGTTTTTATATCTTAAAGCCATCAATGTTCTTCCGGATTTAAAGCTCTCGTGTAATGTTCGTGCACACTGTGCTATCAACAAGAGTCCAAGTCCCCGAAGCTGGGCTACCCTACATCTCCTTCTCCTTCCCCAACGTTGACTAACAGCAGCATCCCCATGAAATGTTACTGCTGTGTTGTTGAGATGTTGTTGTAATTGTTGTAATTGTTGTAGTTGTTGTTGTTGGTGACTGCCTATGGCTCGTTTTACTAGGCTAATCATGTGTTCTGGTTTTCGGATTTGTGTGAGAGACCTCGCTGTCAGACCGTGTTCGTGTCTGTCTCTTTATGACGGGTGTTGTGTTGTTGGTGTGTGCCCGAGGTGTGTTGGTGTTGGTGTTGGTGTTATCGTGTGCTTGAGCATTCATTCAGCGCTCGGCCCTCAACGCTCATCGCTCCGCGCTCAACGGTTGCTTCGCTTTGGGGGCGCGCGCACATTGAGTTTGAGAGCTTTGCAATTTTGTCGGTTTGGTTTTGGTTTTGCTTTTCGCTTTTAGTTGCTCTTGGCTGCGGCTGCTTTTCTTGCCGATTTTTGATACCCTGCAACTGCAGGTTTTGGGAGTTGGTTGTGAATTATACTATTACAACTTTAGTATATGAATACATCAATTTTTGTTCGCTAGGAACGATAAAAGGTCCATTAAATGATTATCATCACCATCAGAGAGATTGACTATTAAAAGTTAATTTTCCCAAGTCAAAATTTGTTTAAAAATTCAAAGAAAGAGGACAAAAAATCACCACATTTTATAGAAAATGTTTGCCACATTTTAGATTTGTTCATTAACGAGAAAACATTACCCAACCACAATTATCTTAATCTTAAATCTCCCAAGAAACTCTATTATTAAATATATATCAAGAAATATCAATTGAAATAACCAAAATCTAAAGCGTATTGCATTACTAATACAAATTATAAAATTCCAGGGTATCACACAACCCAAAAAAACCATCATACTTCGTTCCCTACGTGCCCTGCTGTTGTGTATAGGAAATATTTCCCACGCTGCTTTTTGCCTGGGCCACAAGCCAAGCACTTGACTGTTGAGTGGCGGTTGTTTCTGCTGCCCTCGTTGTTGTTGGTGTTGTTGAAACTGTTGTGGTTGTTGTTGGTGTTGTTGAATCTGTTGTGGTTGTTGCTGTTGTTGTTGTTGATGAAATGTTGGGGTTCGTTGCCGTTGTCGTTCTGCTGGCGTTGCTGCCTTTTTTTTTTCTTTTTGCTTTTGCTTTGTGGGGTTTTTTTTTGTGTGTTTTGTTTTTGTTTTCCTTGCTTTGCTTTTCTCTGTGGTATGGTTATTTTTGTTGCAGTTGCTGTAGAATACGTATATTGTTGGTGTTGGAGTTGCTGGTTGGTTGGCCGGCGAGTTGCCAGTTGCCAGTCGCTCGCGTGTTATCAACTTCATTTGCTGACTGCATGGCGGGACGCTTGCACGTCGTCTGTCTGCCAGAAGTCTGCCCCGGAATATTGGGGCACACAGGCACACGGGCACACTTGCATACACACACACATAGATATGTACATATTAACATACTTATAGAGAAGTGGACCTTAGGAATCGGAGCTTGGAGCGAAACGTAGTCTCTGTCTATCTCGCTCTCTCTCGCCTGCTCTCTCTTGCTCTCCCTTGTTGTCGGGGTAATTGGTTTGAGTTCATTTTCATTTAAATGGAATTAAATATGGTAAATGATGAAATCAAGGCGGGCGAGTGAGACGGCCAGCTGTCGTGTGTGTGGTGAGGTTTACACACTTCTATGCATACATATGTATGTATGTGTGTGTGTGTGGTTGTGGAGATGTAGATGTGCTTGTGGTGAAGGTGAGAGCGACGACCGTTGCGAAGAATTCCAGACCTGAACCGTCTGAAATTTTTTGTTCCCTTACATTTTTGCACTCCGTTGAAGAGGCATTTGTAATCCGTATAATAAATAAATAATTTTTGAAGGGGCCACGGCATTCAAGTATGAACCGGGGGATGGGCTTATGGTACGGATACGCTTGTTCGTAACAAAATCTCATCGAAAATCGAGATTCGATATTCGAGGGAAAGAACAGGCGCACAGAAACTACAACAGCGAATGCCAATCGACGAGAGAGGGGCGACCAGAGCGAGTGAGCAGTTTAGCGGTAACCAAAAGAGAGGGAGAGCAGTTAGTGCAAAGATGGGGGCGGGGGAGGGAAACGAGCTGTAAAACCGAATGGCGGCGAGTGGAGAACGAGCCGGAGAGACCAAGAGACCGAGAAAACAAGTGATAGAGGGCCAGGCCAGAGACGTGGAAAAAAATCGATAAACTTGACGCTGGCTGATAAGCAGCCAAACTCTCAACACCACAGGCCATAAAAAATATGACAGAAAAAAATGCTAACCAGACAAACAACCACCACCGCTGAGAATAGAAAATAGGAAGCGACGTCTGCCGATGTCGAGTCGATACGCTTTTGCCATGTTTTCTACCTGACGCGCGCGTCTAACCGCCAATATAACAGGCAAACAGCGAGAGAGCAGGAGAATCGGAGAAAGAGAGAGAGAGGCGGAGAATTGTTGACCGCTTGTGGGATGTGGGCCAGCAGCGAGCAAACGAGACACATACACTGCTACGGATAGAGAGGGAGGCCAATGGCAGAGTTGTCAGCTCACTCAACATTTACACTATTTAAACTAGGAATAAGAATATTTGTAGGACTAGATGAGGTTTAATAGAAATAATTGTATATTTCTCGTATACGTATATGATTAATTAATTAATTAAATTTGTGAATTAATTTAAGATGTTCTATTTTTAAATTAAACTAGTTTGCAGTTTAACATTAATTAGCTTTCTTTTTAATCTGTCAAAATACCAAAAACATGTGACAGAATGAAGCAAGAATACAAAATAAAATATTTTAAACATTTATAAATGTTATTATAAGTTTATTTAAAAATATACAAGACTTGGCAACCCTAAATTGCTTTTGCACTCAATCCACGCTGCACTCTCCACTCACTCTCTCTCTCGCTCTCCCTCTCTTCGCCGCACACAAACACCGCCTGTAGCCGGGCTCTTCTACAATTTGCTCTGCAAGTGGTTCGCTCGCTCTCTCTCTATCTCTCTTCGCCATGCTCCCCCTCCCTTACCAACCATCTGCCCCATCTGCCGTGTGTTTTGGGTCTCGTTTCGTTTCAGTTGCCGTTAGGAGCACGTAAAGCTCTTAATGACAATGCTGGGGGGAAAAACTAAACTCTTTATGCTGCCGCTGCCGCCTCGGATTCGGTATTTAGTATTTTATTTTTTGGCTTACACTATGATCCCTGCACTGGACAGACGATATTTGCCTACACCCGATTTATGAGCGAACTCATCTGGTGTATTTTGTTGTATGTCGCATATGCGAAATACCGGGTGTTAAGAAAATGCTAGCAGGCAAATCTACCGAAAAAAAAAAATTACACAAATTCCACGGCCAGCGAGTGGGATTGAGAAAAAAAAAGAAAAAGCAAGACTGAGGCAGAGGCATACCAAAATAGCAACAATGCAGTGCAAATGTTCTCGGCGATTCCGAAAGAGAAATGAGCAACCGAAAACATGTACATATAGTAAGTGATAACTAGGTAAGGCCAGAGCGAGAGGGGGTGAGTGACAATGATTATTCGTATAAGTCATGTTAATTGGCTGGCAAAATACGGCATATTTGTCATCGGTTGCGCCATAGTAATTCTTTTCTTGTTACTAGTTGAATTTATATATATTTTTACTCTAATATTCCTGGCAAAATATATTAATTAATTCATTTTATTATAGGGAAATTGATGTTTTGGCAAATCATAGTCTTTAATTTAATTATCTGCCTAGTTTTCCTCTTCGTTAACCTTCACTGTACACACTAATTTTATAGGCTGTGGGAGCCCCTGTGTCGCATAAGGCAAATTAGCGCCCCAAGCGGCCAGTGAAAACAATCAACAGCAGCGCTCTCTCTCTCTCTCTCTGTCTCACTCGCCCCACTGAATGTAGGTGGTTGTGGTGTGAGTTTGCCAAAGAGAAAAGGTGGGAGAGCGAGAAAGGGAAAGAGAGTGAGAGGCACTGGTGCACAGTTTGTTAAAGTTAAAGTTCGTTGCGGTTTTTCGTATTTCGTTTTTCACTTTGCATTTTTACGTTTCGCGTGTCACACGTTTTGTGAAATTTGAATTTGAATCGAATAAAGTTGCTGTTAAGCGTATACATGGGTATAACAAAAACGATAAATACCACAGCGGCGCTGCAATGACGCTGCAGTCTACAGAATGTAACAGGCGCCCAGAAGCGGAAAAAAAGCGCCAGACGACGGGCAGGCTTGAAAAAGAGGGGAAAAGCAGCGAGACGAGTCGGCTGGCTCTCGCTCTCTCACTCGCTCTCTCTCGCCAGCCCGTCGCTCTCGCTCTCCCACTCGCTGACTCTCTCGCGCATGTGTTGGCCCCATTGGCAAACTCCATTGGGGCGAAAGGGACGGGGATGTGGGCACTACACTCTTCGGCCGTCTAATTATTATATTCAGGCAAAGCAATGAATGGAATTTGTTGTTGTGGCTCTGAACAAAAATTAATTGAATTAAGGCCAAACTTTGTGTTTAATATGTTTGTTATTATTATTTTTGTTTTTGTTCTGATCTTTTTTCAGTGGGTTGTCTTGGAATTTTGGCAAATGCAAAGTACTAGCAACAATGTCTATTTTAGTTTAAGCTTTAAAATGCAATTGTAAATAATTATTGTAAAAAAAATATATATATTTTGAGGGACTATAGGACTAAAGAAAAAGGATATAAAATAAGTTTAAGTGGCGCCCAAAAGTATGCCTCCAAATGGTACACATAACAGCAGTAGCTTAAGGACCTTTAATAATTAATAAGCCTTATTTTAATGCATATTTTGATGAATTTTTTGTTAAATGGCTTTCAAATCTAGACTTATTAATAGTAAGAGGTATTTACAATTTTTAAAAGACAATAATAATAACTTTCTTTGATAAGAATAGAAATATTTAAAATATTTTATGATATATCCATAATAATATAATAGTAAAAATATTCTCAATTAATAACTTAATGGTCAACAAGTCTAAGTTTTTATATTATCTTAAGATGATAACTTTATGCATTGATTAATCAATAAGTTAATTTTCTATTAATGTTTGATATTAACTATATGACTTGATGTTTTCCTCTATACTTTTTTTTAGCATTTGAAGTGAGTGGTTCTTTTCTTTTTTTCTCTCTATTAGCTCACCGATTTTCCGCCAACAATGCAGGTGCGCTGCAATAGGCCCAAATCGCTGGTATTTCGCTTGCTGCGCATTCTTCAGCTGCTTTCCTGACTTTTCCTCCTTTTCCTTTCCACTTTTCAATACTCACAATGCACACACACACCACAGCACATGCCAAAATGTTGGTTTTCTTTGCTTTTATCACTTTTGTAGAGTTGCAAATATTTGTTGTACTTAATTGAGTATTTATAAATACTTGACAATCGGATAAGAATTTGAACTGAGTTTAACACGCACAGCACAAGAACAAAAATGAATGGGGGAGAAATATATACTACTTATGCCCGATTTCTGTAGTTTTCGCTGGCCAAGAAGAAAACTCTATGTAATTTTCGGCAGCATTTTCCAACTAGCTCTTATTCAGCTTATCTTCTTTTGCTTTTTTGTTATTTTCGCTCTCAAAATTCGCGACGCACCGCCGCAGAGATGAAAACCATCACTTCCGGAGGCGCTTCAAGTACTGAGGAATGTAGTAAATACGTGAGTGAGTATTAGTGTATCTGTGTGTGTGCTGGCGAGTATATATGCATGTGTGTGTGTGTGTGTGTCTGGTGCTGGCAGAGCAGTCGCTGCGCAGTCGACGCCGACAGAGGCCGAAGCCAAAGCCAAAAGCACAAGAAAGAAGAAAAAAATACAACACGCTAAATAAAAGGAAAAGCTGGGGTAAAGGGAAATCAAGGAAAAGCGTGTCGAAAAATAAAGGAAAATGGTTGGACAGAAAATTAGCAAAAGGGTGGGGCGCGGGGGTTGTGTAAAGGGGGGCGGGGAAGAAAAGAGAAAAGGAAAGGATTTTCTGTATTTTTTTGGTTAATATTTTTTCCAACTTTAGCCAGAAAATCAGATTCTAATGTGGGCATATTTTGCTTTCTTTAAGGAAAATTATTACCGGTTAATAAAATATTATTAAGGGTTTTTTAATTAATTTAATTAATTTAATTATATATCATAATTTAAAAACATTAGCTACAAAATTGTAATTATTATTATTATTTTCTGAATATAAATAAATGGTGAAATGTTAAAAACAGAAATAGAAAAAACTTGATTTAAAAATGAACCCTTTTTTTATTAAAAAATGCATATAGTTGAAATACTAAAAACTTGCTTTATAGAATAGCCAGAGTAATAATCAAATATATATATATATATTTATATATATATATTAAATATACAAATATATAGTTTAAATATTATTTAAAAACTCGATCGCAATTTTTGTAAGATCAAAGACATAATTTTAAGAACATAGATAGAAAACCCTAAATTTTAAAGAAATCATTGATAAAAACAAACATTGAAATTATTACTGTTGTTAGCCAGTGCTATTAGTGTTACCAAAGCTGTTTGGGGGGGAAGGTCTTTGCCAGTGTGCCCGTATTGAAATGCTTCTTAGCCATCCCAGCGAGAGCTCCTTTCATAGAAAGTTGCCAAGAAGTGTCTGGTTAGCAATATATCGGCAGCTCCGGTTAGGTTTCCACTCCCCCCGGCACCTATTGGGTCCTCTTCTTTCAACCATTTTCTACCATTTTCCGCTTTTTCGCAGCCACCCCCACTCCCCCCTCTCCCCCTGGATTTTCTCTGCTTTTCCACTAAACTGGTTCTGTAAGTTGGAAGCAGAAGCAAAAGCAAAAGCCACTCTGACACAGTTTGGAAAAAAGCAGCAACATCAGCAAAAAGTTGATGACAACAAAAAGAATAAGCAGCAAACTTGGAACCCAGTTGGAAGTTGCATGTTGCATGTTGCATGTGGCATGTTGGAAGTTACTTTCTGCCCAGCTAACGGCAATCGAACTTCCATCGAATCACGAACTCGAAGTGGGGTTAGGTTGAGTTAGGTCAGCTCTTAAAATATCACACTAAATATACACATTATTTAGCAGGAATGGAAGAAGAGGTCACAGGTTAAAAGTGAACTTTCAATTAGCTTTAATTTGACTTGAGACGAAGGCTCGCCGTTATAAGTTGTCATACTTATTTAATTAGCCTTTAATTAGGTTAGAGCCAAACTTTGGTTTTAGCCGGGTTTTGATTTCTGTCATCGTTGACACATGTCCATTAAAGACTTCAATTACAACTAATGCCATTTTAAGAGTAACTTGTTAATTGTCAAGTTTACTATTCAAGTTTATATATAAAATATATAAATATATACTGTAATTTAGGTGTTTATTTATTTGGGTAAATGGTATAGTTGTTCCACAAATAGATCTAGCTTTATTAGAACATTGACTTTTGGTTTTTACGCGCCTAATTATAACTGATTGTTATTGCATTAATAAATTTAATTAAGTACATTAAAGGCAATAGAACAAGGACACCTAACTTACACCTTAAAGATAAGCATAATCTCCATTTATTTGCAAGTTTTTGATATTTATAAAACCTAATTCCTAATAATGGAATAATGTAGGGATGTATATAGAAGGGAAAATTTGAATATGATATGGAAATTATATTTCTTATATAGATATCCAATAACTGAGCACTTCTGCAGTCCAAGTAGGGACGATGAGCACCAGGAGTGGAGTTTACGAAAGGACTACCATATAAATTATTAAAATACAGATACGAAAAAGGAATTTATTTAACTAATTTGTAACTCAGAATGTTGTTTTTGAAATTAAACAAAGCTAGAAATTTTTTTCTGGCTTTATTTCGGAATTTAAGGTGCCATCGTTACTTGTATATCACATTGTTAAGAGGAAAATGTTACGAGAGCTAAAAGAGACTTTAAAATTCAAATCCTTGATTTCTGATATGCATTTTTAATTTCAACAAATTTAGTTAATTAAAATATATTGAATTTACCATATTTAAACCGCTTTATAAGTTTGAAAGATAAATTTCAAATTAATTAAATTAATTGCCGTAAGATGATCTCTCCCAAAGGCATAGCTAACCGCAATTTAATCTTTTCCCACTTGTTGCTGGACACTTTGTTTAGTCAATCATCTATTTCTATTCACACACACACACACAGACGCGCACAATATGCAAGACAGATTTTCCGAGGAAACTCTGCACAAATTAAGACAAGTAAAAGTAAATTATTGTGCTTGTTGGTTTCCTTTGTTTTATGGCTTATGTTTGTTTTTGTTTCTATATTTTTGGTAATTAATATTTACCAGCAGATTTCTGAGTATCATGTGAAGAACAGGAAGAGGGGAAGGAAGGAAGCCGAAAGAGAGAAAAACGCCTTAAGACTTGCACTTTTTTTTTTGGGGGGGCGGGAGGTTGCTTTCTTCCGCTTGTCTTGAGGCAGCTGCTTTTCCGGGTTTCTTAACCGCATGTGTATGAGTGTGTGCGTGTGCGTGTGTGTGTGTGTGTGGGGGTGGGGGGTATTGTGCTGGTGTTATGCGGGTGTGGTTGTGTTTGGTACGGGTGTATGTGTATTTGCGACTGTGTTTAGGGATACCGTTAGACCGACAACAGTGACAACGGGAAAACCAAACTTAAAGTGCCAACAACTTCTGGATGTTAAGCCTTTCCCTACTCTCACTCTCTCTCTGTCTCTCTTTTACTCTCTATCTCTCTCTAGGGACTGCTGTTGCTCTCCTAGAAAGAGATGGCCAGAGAGTGGCCAAGAACGGGATGGGTAATGTGGGTGGATGTGTGTGTGCGAAAGAGAGATGAGGGGGGTCGGGGTCGTCCATTCGCTGTGAGTTATGAACACACAAAATAGGAATCAGCGCACAACACCAACACCAACAATAACACCAACAACACCAACACCAACAATAATAATAACAACACCAACATCACCAACAATATCAACAACAACATTTTTGGAACGAATGCAAAAACCGAAGTGCAGTTTTCCCCAAGCGAAGTGCAACGAAAAGAGGAAAAGGTGGGGGGAGGAGAGGCTTAAAAAATCCTACAAAATAAAATTGAGGAAAAATATATACGCAATAGCCACTCGTTTTACGCCTTGTGATGTGGATTTAATAAACACACAAACACGCACAAACATGCACAAAAATGTGATATATCGGTAAAGGGTTTCCCCTCCCCCTGCGTGTGTGTGCGTGTGTGGAAAATGGGTGGAAAAGCCTGGAAGAAGAGACTGCATCAAAATGGATGCCCTGCTCAAAAGCTGCAACAGCTGACAAAAAGGGCAGGCAGCGGAAAAGTGACGGCGGAAAATGGTGAAAAGCAAAAGAGAGATGCCCAGAGCTGTAGCAGGAGGTAAGCAGAAGAAAATAGAGAAAAGTGTAAAGCGTGGGCGCAACAGAATTACAAAGAGAGAGAGAAAAAAAAACGAAATGACAGAAATGATGTAAAAGGGAAAAAACAGGTAGGAAAACACAACGGCAAATAAGGAGGAGGAGGCCCTAGGCGAAAAAAGTGACTGTAAAATAAGAGGAAATGCCTAAACTGAATAATATATAAAATAAAATAAATAAGGTAGCGACGAGTAAGAATGAGGAAAACCTTCTATAAAAAATGTCAGAAGCTAGTCCTGCGTGTCCTGTCAATTTAAATTCCATGAAAATGTGAAATTTTAAGCTTTAGAGGGCTGACTGATGGACCGGTTTTTCACAATTTTTTCCTGAAGTCCACTTTGGCAATTTAATTTTTTTTTTGCTAGTTATTAGTAAACTATAAAGTATACTTAAAAATGTTGTTCAATTTAAAATAATGTCAAACTTTGGAGATACAGGGCTTCGAAGTAGTAACTTAAAAAGAAATCGATCACAATTAAGCAAAAAATATTCGTATTTCTTGAATCGATATTTATCGATATTTAATATGCAAATCGAAGTTTTATATACTCATAATTTACCCAAAAGAGGATTAATTTTAATTCGAAAAGCTCTCCTATATTTCTTTTTATTATAATAATAAATCTGCCTACTCAATTTAAAATTAAAAAAATAATAATAATACAATTTTCCAATTATAAAATTTTGAAAACAATGTCAACATTTTTAATCGGCCTAAAATGGCTAGATCGACTCGGCTGTTGATGCTGGTCAAGAATTAATAGGGTCGGAAACGACTCCTTGATAACGACAAAAGCTTCTGACTAAAAGTATAATACCCTTGAAAGGGTATAATTAAAGAGTTTTCAATAAAATGGTAATTACGAAAAATGTATGACACTGAGTAAAAAATTAAAGCTTATGGAAAAGGAAAAGCTCACAGAGACAAATATTTGTAAATGCACAGAAGACGGAAGGAATTCAGAGGTCTCCTCCCAGGACCTGTGTTTTTCCAGAATTTTAACAAAAGCCAACAAACCGACAAAGGGCAAGCAGCGAAATGGGGAAATGGTGAAATGGTGAAATGGGAAATCGCAAATGGGAAAAGCGACGACAAACAAAAGCAGCCAACCGAAGAGGAGTTGCGCTCGTCAGATCGTCATCGTTACCACATTGCCATCGTGTTAATGGGTTGGCGGCTGCCGAAAATTTTCCACGATTTTCCACCAATCCTCCGACGACGGCAGGACCCAACATCTCTCTCCATGGAACCTAGAGACACTCGCCGGTGTATGTACACACACCACCCAGTTTCGTGATTGAGGACCGCCAGCCATCGTCGTCGTTTGTTCCTTGAGCTGCGCCTCCTGCTCCTCCTGCTCCTGTTCCTGCTCCTGCTCCTCCTGCTGCTGCTGCTGCCCCATGTCCAAGTGTGTGTATGTGTATTTGCAGCGCGCGCATCCTGCACTCATGCAACTCACGCATCCCACAGATACACCCACTTGCACACTTGCAGAATACGAAGCCCCAAAAACATGGACACGAGTCGGAGAGAAAGGCTCCAGTGTCCCAGCGTTGCGACCATAAGACACCCTAGGAAAGGGACTGACTTGAAATTACAAAAGGAAAATTCACACAAAAGTCTGATATGATATATCGACAAATATATCAAGATCAATATCGATAAATCATACATTTTGATATATAAAAATATCTAAATAAATGTTAAATTAACGATTTTATCCAGAAATCATTGAACAGTTTAATAATTATTTATTTCGTTGTATCGATTTGGTAAGTATATCGATTTATATAAGACAATCTTTAGATACCGATTTATATATCGACTTTCACGATACTATTCAGCATCTGTACTAGGATATCTGTTATTGAAATGGTTCAGATATCGTTAAATACCGACATACGCTTGAAACAGCATATATGTATTTATGTATCTTATTTTGAATTGGCTTTTGTTTTTATTTAAGTATATATACATATGGACTTTCAAGTCAATATGGATACAATATAGATATATCGAAATCCCTAATTGGAATGGCTTTTGTTTTTATATATAGAAAAACGCTCCCAAAATCAATACAGCATCGATTTATTGACATCCCTATCGTTAAAAAACATTTCTTAATCGACTTTAGATACAAAAATCTAATTGAATATTTTAAATATTTGAATATTCTCTTCAGAATTGCTTCTTTATAGTCTTGGTTCTTCAGGGTTGATATTTAAGACCCAACACTGCCTATAAATATCTAGAAAATATACTATACAAGTCAATATATATCGATTATGCATTTAATTGACTTTTCTATAGGTTTCCTGGATGGTGAGAAGAGGAGCTGGGGTCTCATATTTATATGTATCAGTAGAAACATTTTTAAATAAATACAATATACCCGTTAAGCTCTACTAATACCCAGTGTTCCTCAGTTTGGCATTTATAATCCCTGCCGCCTGCCGGGAGAGAATTATGATTTCTGGGTTAGAGTCCAAATGTTGCCAAAGGTATATACATATAGAGGCGGCGTGTGTGTGCCACGCCCCTAACTTGCCTCAACTTTTCGGCTGTCAAACAATTATGGCTACTTCACTTATTAGCCAAAACGGTCGAGGGTACTCTCACTCTCTCACTTGAAAACAAAAGATTCTCCAGTCGAGAGGAGTTACGGCAAGTTACCTGTTACCGTCGTGTACTGACTTGGCAATCGAGTGATTATATGATTCCTTGGTTACGTGATGAATTTCAAATCAGAACCCACAAGGGGCATACACAGAACGAAGAATGGGTTAAGAAGCCAGATGGAGATGCAAGGAGGTTAAGTGCTGAAATCGGATTGCTGGCACTTCTTTGCTGAAGGCACATAACAGCAGCACATAAGAGTTTGTTGTTCAATATAATATATTTTTAATATTATGAATTCGTACTAACAAAAATATTTCATGAGTTGTCTAAAAATTCACAAGTCTGTAGTTTGGGACATTATTACCCCAATGAGAGCAGGTTGTTTAGTTGGAAAATCATTAGAATGCTGCATTTTCTTTTTAATATTCTTTTTAATAGAAATTTACACATTCCAAATAAAAGAATTTTCATATGACCTTATTTTGTATTTCCTTTTTTTCCTTAATTTCCTAATTATACAAAAATCTACTTGTTTTTAACATACAGATTTTTTTATTCCACTTTAATGGAAGTTTAATAATTTTAATAGAATTTTTCTGACCTTATTTTGCATTTCATTTACTTCCACACATTCTTTTTCCCATAATGTAATGCATGTTATTTACGTATAGAGAAATTTGAACTTTTAAAACAATAGATTTTAGTATGACCTTAATTTGTATATATTCTTTTTTTTTTTTGCCTATAAAGTTTGCAATTCAATTTTGACGCCGACAGAGTAAAAGGTTTTGATTTATGTATATACCCAAAAACTAAACTAAGCTCCATGGACGGCGATGGGGGTCTTGTGGGGGGGCATAAGAGGGGGTCAATAGGGAGCTGGTGGTGGGGTGGTTTTTAAAGGGTGGTTTCAGGTTCTGTGTTTGTGTTTAGGGCAAGGCATTCCGTCATCATGACTGTTGGTTGCATTCGACTAACAAAAGGGGGCCTTGCTGCTGCTCCAGCAAGGGAAAACTCAAGGGAGGCGGGGTTTTCCAAGGGGGGGGGGGCTGTTTTCGGTTTTCGGGTTCCGGGTTTTCGGGCAAATTTTCAGGGGTCAGCGAGGGGGACGGTGGGGCTATCGTATGTGCGTGAAGGTAATAGACACAAAACTGAGGCTGTTCCCAAAAGCTCTGTGTTGAGTTTTCAGCCTTGTGTTGTTGCAGGCTGCTGCTGCTGCTGCTGCTGCAGGTTGCTGCTGCTGCTGCTGCTGCAGGTTGTTGCCTATGCTGTCGCAGTTCCCTGGAAGTGTGGGAAAACTAAGCTACAACAGCAACAAAACATTTTGCTAAATACACACTGGAAATGGCAGTCTCCACAGCTTCCACCTCCGCCTCGCGCTCTCGCTAGAGAGCTAGAGAGAGAGAGAGATGTTGCTGCTGCATGTTGCACATTGGAAAACTAAGCCCGCCATGAAAAGTGAGAAGGTGGAATATGGCGAAAAGCGAAGAGCTGCACTCCCCCCTCCCCCCACCCCTCTGAGCGCTTGGAGAGCACAGAGCTCTTCCTGTATTCTCTCGCGGATTTTTCCCATTTTCGCAAATTGTAGCCAAAAAAAAAGAAACGTGATAAAAGCCACCTATTTCGCGAAGCTTCCAAAACGAACTCACGGAACATACAGACAGTTACTCACAGGAAAAGCACAAAATGCTGCTCTAAATCAATGTGTTTCCTTCGTTAATTTGTATATATAAATTTATATCTTTAAATTATATTCTTACCCAATTGTAGAAATTGGAAACCTCATTTATATTTCTTATTTTTTACGGTTGATAATGAAGCACAAGAAACTCACCTGGAAAACAAAGAGAAAATCGATATTAATTACTTGCAAAAGGTATAGGAAATACTTAAAGAAATTTGAAATAATTTACATTTAATTGGGAAATATAAATAATTTTAATTAGAGATAAATATTGCTATCCATTGGGTTGCTTTCGCTTAGGAACCAATAAAAATATATACCATTTTATAATATTATTAGTCATAATATTAATATCATTGTATTTAATCTATACTTAACATTATAGACACATCACTCAATAACCTATTATTTATATATTTACCTATATTTATTGCACTAATCAAAATACTTTGTGACTTTCAGAAAGACTTGTCTTAAGCCGTGAAGTTTCTACAGGTAAAGATATACTCCGCCTAGAAACAGTGAAGACTAGACTAGACTTCTTCAGACTCTTAGCTTGTATTTGGTGAGGCTTGAAGGCCGTTTGACACTGGTTTTGGTCTAATAAAAGGTCTACAATTCCACATAGAGTAATAATTTTGAGGTCTAAACCCATATAACATTTCAAATACGTATCTGAAAGTGGAAATCCAAGTATTTTTCTTTGTATTTTTAGGCTTAAGCTTGGACTTCGGGAAAGAGAATGAGAATTGGCAGGGACGAGGGACCCGGGGCCGAGGTGAGATAGATGACGACGACGACAGATGGTCAAAAGGAATGTATCTGTATCTGTATCTGTATCTGCATTTGTGGCTGCTGACCGCTGTGTTTGTATGAGTGTGTGTGCATAGTATCTACAACAAAACACAAATCAAAACTTGGTTGAAACTGCAGACGGAGGCTGTGTGCTGCAGCTTGCCCCATCGACAGCAGCAGCAGCAGCAACAACAGCAAGCTTAACTCAACTGAAGGCTGAGGAGGCACATACATAACTAATAGATACATAAAGCCGTATCTTTTGGGTGAATGAACTGTAATGAGAATGTGAACCTAGGCACCAGTACCAGCAACAACAGCAACAACGGCCAGACAGCAGCTAGCTGCAACACACCGATGACGTTGTCGTCGTCGCCGTCGTCTCAGTCGCAGTCGCAGTCGGAGCATAGTCGCAGCAGACCACTGGAGATGTGGAAAATCGCAATGTAAAGTGTGCAATTCAAGTCCGCACTGTTGCTGCTGCTGCTTTTGTTCCTGCTGCTGCTGCTGTTGCTGCTGCTGCTGATGTTGCAGCCTCTGATCCTCATGTTGCTGCTGCTGCTGCTACTGTAGCTCGTAGTATTGTTGCTATGTGCAGCTTGTTCTTGGTCCTCGTGTTGCTACCGTTGTTCTTGATGCCACTGTGGCTGATCTTACTCCTAGATACTCCCGATAGATAAGCTTTAAGCTGAGAGACACTTACTGAACAAGCATAGCTAGATTAACTTGCCTGCTGCTGCTGATCATGACTGCATTGCACACTTCTCAGAGATTATGCTATGATAAGTATATAACAAATACATGTATTATTATAACCAGGGTATCTTATAGTCGAGCACATGCTACTGTTGCTCTCCTCCTTCATTTCATAATGTTGCTGCTGCTAATGTTGCTGGTGGCAACCGAAAACTGACCGACGCAACACTGGCGGGCATTGACCAACAGGGAAACAGCAAATCGTGGACTTGGGAGACAGGTAAAAGCCACACACAGATGCAACAAAATTCTTCAATCAAGATTCTTGGCGTTCTCAAATTTTGTTCCTAACAGTACACTGCAATACAATCCAAAAACAAGATAGGAAACTATCTTCGGGAAGTCACAAATTTAAATACTTTTAAAGTTTGCAATTTAATTATAGAATCGAACTGGAAATCGATCATAATTAAGCTTAAAATATTCGCTTTCTTAAAATCAATATTTATCGATATTTTTTTATGAAAATTATTTAACAAATCAAGATTTTAAAAGCTCATCGCTAAGCCAAAAATGCACTAATTTTAATTCGCAAAGCTTTACCATGCTAATTTTAATTAGCTTAATAAATCTGCTTACTAAATTTAACAAATTTTAAAATATTAAAATTTTCTGAATTTTTGACAATTTTAATGATGAAACCCCTTATAAAATTTTGCAAAAATTTTAAAAATATTTTTTTCTGCTGGAGATGTCTACATCGTTTCGGCTATTTATGCTGATCAAGAATATATATGATTTATGGGTTCGGAAATGACTATTTCATAGTGTAACAAGCTTCTGACTAAAAATAAAGTACCCCTGGAAGGGTATTAAGATGAAATTTACGAATATTTCTATCACGCCTCACTGTAAATTGAATCAATTAAATTACGAAACATATTTGCCACATATTTTCCATTTAGTGTAACCATACTTGGAAGGACCTCTGCAAGTGTGACCATGCTATGCCACCTTAAAGCCCAATTGATATCTTAACCTGTGTTTCCAGTAAGTGTGTGCTTTCAGTAATAACTGTGCTTCAAGGAAAAGGTTATATAGCGAAAATAAGGGAAAGCTTGTCGCTGGAAAAAAAAAGTGAAAGAAGGAAATGCAATTGAGGCGGTAGAACTAACAAGGAGCTGAGGGCTGAACCGAAAGCCGGAGCACTTGAGCCCGATACATGGAGAGGTAGGGAAGGGAGGAGGTTCGGGCCCCGGCGATGGCATACACAAACAGAGGCATAGATGTGCTATGTACCCGGGACCAGATACCAGATACATATGTATTTCGCTATCTGCATCTCTGCATCCGCATCCGCATCTGCATCTGGAGCCGAGTCTGTATCTGTATCTGTATCCGTAGCTGTTGCTGTTGCCTGTATCTGCATCTGCAGCCGCGATATGAGAGACGAAAATCGGGGGTAAAAGCGAGGCTTATAACTATGTGCAAAGTGCTGCCGGGTGAGGCTAAAATAGCGCTGGACCCCACCTATCACACACCCATCCACCCTGACACACCATCATCCCCACTATCCCTGCCAACCCCCATCCCCATCCCCATCCGCATCCCCTTCTAAGCAAAGTTCTGGGCTTCAAACTAACTGGCGGCGGAGTGATTCTGGGTGCTGATTCCGATGCCAATGCCGATGCCACTGAAGGCATCCGCCCGAAATGCGTCGAGCGGTGCGTTGCCATGCAGCAGCCGGCGATGCGAACTAAAGCCACCGAGCCACTAAACCACCCAGCCACAGAACCGAACCGAACCGAATCGCCCAGCCTCATCCAGCCCCCAGCCATCCCAACCCACTCGGCCATGCGCCCATCCACACACAAGGACACGGGACACACGCACGCACATGTGGCAGGGCTTTCCCCAGTTGCCCAGCTGTTGGAGATGAGCGCGTGAGTTCAAACAGAAATCATAAAGAAATATTTAAAGTTTGGATGAAACTATACAGAAATCAAGACCGACGATTTGAAATACTTAGGGAATTATGTGTAAAAGTTCTATTTGAATAAAAACATAATAGGAACACCACATTTTTCATGATTACAAAAACAAGAAATTGTAATGTAACTGTTGTTTAAATAGTCAATTTTAGAAAATGCTTAAACAGTATGTATCGATAATTAATCGATGGAATAGGATCGGAGATCTGCGATCACTAACTCTAGAAATTAAGAAAGGATAAAGGATAGGAAACTAACTTCAGGAAGTCAAAGTTTATATATCCTTGCAGTAATCAGAAATCGATTATAACTAAGCTTAAAATATTCGCATTTGAATCGATATTTATCGATATTCTTCTATGATAATTTTCTTCGACAAATCAAAATTTTAAAAACTCATAACTAAGCCAAAAAAGCATATAATTTAATTCGGTAAGCTCTTCTATATATATTTTTATGAGGTTAATAAATCTGCATACTTAATTTTAAATTAAAATTTTTGTCTTTTTTTTTCAATTTTAACAATGTAACCCCTTATAAAATTTTCAATAAAAAATTTATTTTTTTTTTGTTGCCTCCTGAGATGGCTAGATCGAATCGGCTGTTGATGCTGATCAAGAATATATATGATTTATGCGGTCGGAAATGACTCCTTCACTGTTTTACAAGCTTCTGACTAGATTATAATACCCTGCAAAGGTATACAAACCAGAAGAACCTATATAAGTGCAATTATCTAAAATAAAGTTAAAAATTGGTTTCATTAACAAAAATAAATAATCACACTAAAAGGTAAATTACTTCAAAAGTAATATTATCATTAATAGCTATTTCTATAATATCATTTACATTTCTATTAACAAAGTCTCTGGGCCATCATCAAGTATTTTGTGTACATCCCCTACAGGACATTTCGACAATATCTTGTAGAAACAATTATAAGAGCCCTCGCAGCTAGTAAGTGCCATACTTACATATGCTCCCAACATTCCTGCATAACAAATTGATAACCATTTTGCAATAAATACCCCAGAAAACCGCCACTAAATCAAACTCCCAACTGAAATGGGGGAGAGTTGTTCTAATCCGCTAATTTTCAATTGCCAAATCCATGCGAATGGTAATCTCCGTGCTGTGGACTATGTGCATATCTGTGTCCATGTGGGTTTTATGACTGCCAAAATGTTGGGCAAACATTTGAAGGGAGCCATTCGAGTTATACATACAGAATGGGTGACAGCCGGCGGCAGCGAGGGCAGTAATGAATGTTTTAGGAGGTATGTGGGAGGTACTTATACCTTATATATATATTAAAGCAATTTTCGCACATTATAATGATGGATTTAAGGCATATAAATAGAAACTGAAGAATTAAGGCAGCTCTTTTTTGAGAAAAACATGTACTGACAAGGATACATTTGCAGTTTATGGTAAAAGTTGTGAGAATAGTCTACAAGTTGTAGATCTTTGTGATCTGTATCTATATACTATATATATTTCTTCCTTATTTGCTCTATATTTCACCTTGACTATTGTTAATTAATATAATTTTCAAATTCATAAATTTTTAATTAATTCATTCACCAATCACCCCTCGCCCCTTATTATAAATTTGTGCGGATAAGCGGGTGTGCGGGTGTTGTTGTATGTGGGTGTGTGTCCTTATGCACACACGCGTAGGTGGGTGTGTACATCCTTTATAAGCAAACAAAATGCAATTATATAAATATGTATAATGCGCTGGCCAACAATTCTCATTATACAAAAGCCGCACTACTGTGTGGGTAAGTTGATATGTGTGTAGTGTGTGTGTAGTGTGTGTGTAGTGTGTGTGTAGTGTATGTGTAAGTTCAGCTGCATATACTTAACGCATATGATATTAGTTCTGGCTTATGTATATGTCAGCGACCAGGTTTATGTATATATAATATACATCAAATTTATAGCAACTTGCTCCTAATCCCATGGCAAATACATCCCATTTCAATCCCCTTCCCTTTTGCTCTATGATTTTATCATTATGGCAAATTAACTTTAAATTATATAGTTTAAATAATTATTTAATTTGTGAATCTAAACATTAAACATTAAACAAAAAAATCATCAAATTATTCAAGTTCAAAATTAAATTCAATTTGAATTCGGCTTACATGACGTATACGTAATATCTCTTGAATAATAAATTAGCATAATTGCTTTAAATACAAAATGATCACACATAAAACAGATATGGATTCATTTGTATATTGAAATTACACATTTTCCGGTATGTAACTTCATTTTAGCTTTTCCATATTAGCTTTCCCACGGCACAAAACCCTTCAAGGCTAACAAATTGTTGCATTTTCACTACCACAGCGCCACCAACCGACGGAAAACTGCAAATTCCCTTGTGTGCGTATGTGTGTGTGTGTCAGAGTTAAATAAATTACAAAAATATAACCAAAAAAGGGAAAACGCAGAGGCAAAGGCAAAGGAAGCGGCGGCCAAAGCGAGGAGAAGGATAACAAAAAATCTGACGTTGGAAAAGTGGGGGGGAAAAAAAAATAGGGAAAGGCATGGTCATACACGGCTAGGGCCAAAGTGTGGGCGTGTGGGCGGGTAGGGTGGGCGCAGTGGGTTTTAGCAATGCGTGTGAGCCCCTCCACCGAACCGCCGCCCAGCCACCACCCTTCTTCTGCAGCTAACGCCCACCCGAAGTAGTATATAAAAGCGAAACATGCTGAAAATGCTTACATAAGCACGAAAAGAGGCGACTCTCAAGGGGCCGTGGAAAAAAGGTGGGAGGGAGGCCTTCAAATATGCTGGGGAAGGGTTGGAAAGGGGCTGCAAACTGAAGCTTTTTGCCCCTCCCAAAAATGTATTCCCGTGTATATATATATATATGCGTGTGTGTGTGTGTGTGTTTGTGAGTTGCATACATTAACAACAACACCAACACCAACAACACCAACAACAACAACAACAACAATAGCAACAACAACATCCAACTGTAAATATTGAAAAATTCCATATCCGTTGTGATGTCAACTCATACAAAATGCGACAGATGGCGGCACCTACGAATAAGCCACCCCCTCAGCAACGAACCACCTCCACCCAGGCCCCCCTCCCTGCCCCCCCTGATACCAACCCCAGCCCAAAAAGAAAAAAAAACAGACTTCCCTCGTATCTCTTTTGTATCAGCAAGACAAAAAAAAAAAATACAACGGGGAATAAGTAAAATAAGCCGAGAAAAAGCATCGAAAAAAAATACATACACATGTAAGTACAGTAAGACCTCAACATATAAATCATAATAATAATTTGACTTCATTATTTATTTATCTTTGGAATTATAGGAAGCTTATTCTACTGTTTGTTTAAATACATAACTGTCAAAATAACAGCATTCCTAATTTTATTTTTTATTTTTAAATTAAAATGAGTGTGAAATTTGGGGTAAACTATGACTTGGGAATTATAATTCAGTACCAACTATTAAAACTTTCTTCTTAATTTTGCCTTTTAAGATTTACTAAGGTTCTTTTATAATTAGACTTTATTACTTAGTCTTTGCCCATCTATTCTATTCCAGCTTCCTTGCTTGTTAATTTAATTAACAGAGCTTATGCTCTTAAATAATAAGTTATATTTTAGTTCAAAACAATTGTAAGATTTATATAAATAAATAAATCAATAAAATAAAGTAAATAAAATAAAATAAAATAAATAAGAAAAGGAGAACAGTTTTTTTGTTATCCTTTTGTTATAGGAAGCTTCACTGTAATCCATTGTTCACCAGGGGGCGCCAGTGTGCCGCAGTTGTCGTCGCCCTTTGTGGGCATCAAAAGCCTAAGACCTCCCCGCGCCAAGTACCCCGCAAAACCCCCTTAGGCAAACTCCACCCCTATCCCTATTCTAGGATACATTCCCACTTTTAGCCACGAAAAGCTCGTAAAACAAATTTCATTCGCTTGTCAATTTTTTTAAAGACATTTCTGCCTGATTACATTTAAGCAAAATGGGTTGGTTGCAAGCAAAAATTAATACAACGCTTTAAGGAAAAATATTAATTACCATCCCTAACTTAATATCAGATTTAAAGATTCCTTTTTTAACTCTTCCACCGAATTAATATTAACAAATCTTGTTTAACATGGCCATAAAATACGAAGAGAAAATCAATAGCACATCATTTTTTGAGAGGAATTGTATCAATCTAACTTAGATTGAATAAATAAATTGTACTTTGAAAAGTAAACATGAAATATTGATACACATTTTAAGTTAGCTTTATATGTATGTATTGTATATTAGAAAAATTGTAAACTTTTAGTGTTTTCCGAATACATAGAAATATGCAAAAATATATTTTAAAATATATTTGTTCATTCCAACCTATTTACACATTAGGAAACCTAAAAAGTTTCAGCTATATAGCTCTGAATTGGATAATTCACATAAAAACGGACAGACATACATGGATAGATCGACTCGGCTGTTGATAATTTGTATACTTTCGCTTATTTGGGGTAAGAAATGACTCCCTTCAATGCATTTTAAACTTCCAATTAAATTTGGGATTTGTAAAGTTATAAAAGATATTATATTTTTATATTGTAGCGTCTTAAATAAGTATATTTTCTTAACAATATTTAATTTTAATTCTTTAAACCTTTTATTAAAAATCAAGTTTGTTGCATTTTCATTTGGGTTTAAAAAATTTGCATGCAATATATGGTTGCTGGCTATTATTTTTCCCACTAATTTTCTTCACACTCTTTTTTTTACTTCATTTGCATATTCTCTCCCTCCCTCTAAAATTTTTCTCTTTTACCGTCTCTTTTCCTTTCCATTTTCCTGTCGTCTTTACAGCTTCTGTTGTTCGACTGTTAAGTAACAGTCATTTGAGAAGAGAGAGCAAAAAAAACCTTTTGCATTTTAGGTCAGGTCGCAAAATCTATGCAGCGACTAGTTTTTTTTTTTTGCTCTGCCTCTTTACTTGGTGTCCGCCCCTCTGTCTCCCTATCTTCGTCTACTTCCCCGTCTCCTCTCCTGTGTTTTCTTCTGTCGTCGTAAGCTTGGCGGCGTATAATTTTCATGGCAAGTTCATTGAACTTGCGAATATTTTTTTCCCCGTTTTTTTCAACTACTAGTTTTTTTGTGTTGTATTTGATTTTTTTTTTTTTGTGTTGTCCAAGAAATAAGTGGCCAACTAAGAAGAGAAGCCGAAGAAAATGAAGATAGGTAAAAAAGAAAATTTTTTTAGAGGCTCTCCAAACATCTTTTAGTTCTTTTTTATTGTTTACAATAAAACAATAATTTTTTTTTATATATAGAATAAACAATTTACGGAGTTTGTTCAACGTTTAATGTTAAATTTTAAATTGTATTAAAGCTTAGAGAGTTAATAAGTAATTGTTGGATCATATTAGGGACAATATTAAGAAACACAAAATGTTATAATGCAACTCTGCAGTGTGAATAGTCAATTATAAAAAACGTCATATGTATCAATAGTTAATCGATAGATATCGAAATTGAGAAAGAGAGAAGTTAATGTTTAAACAAAATAAAGATGTAATAAGCAGAAGAGATTTAATTCTTTTTTGAAAACCTTACTTTGAAGGTTTTTTTTTTTGTTAATTTACCAATACAGTATATCAACAAAAAAATAAAGATTTGAAATTACATGGTATTAATTTGATAAATTTTACTTAAAATTGAAATTATATCAGATTGCTTCCCAAAATGTGCTGACCTTAAGAGTGATTAAATTTGGTAGCAAAAAAGAAGGTAAAATGTGTGTTTTTCACACTTGTACATAACTTCCTACTATCATTTTAGTGGCCCAACCTGCCACACCTCCTTTAGTCGCATTCCCTAAGCGTTTTCACAACCTCTTAACCCCAAAGCGGCTCTCCTTTTGTCAGCGAATTTTTTTGTAGAGTTTTTCCGGCATTTTTTTTCGCAATTTTCTTTTTTCTCCGAGTGGCTCTCAATTTTGTTTTTTGGGGACTAACCTTAAAGCGGCTCATTTTCCGCTGCTTTACCACGGGCATCTCGATGGTTTCTCTCTTTCACTCGTTGCCGCTCTCTCCTTTCTTTCTTTTCCTATTTCACTGACGTTGCTTTTCGTTTTCCTTTGTGCTTTTGCTTTTATATTTTGTTTGTTTCTCGTGTCTTTTATTTTTAAAATATTAATTTTGTTTGATTTTTCCGTAGTTTTTGTAAACTTTCGTATAATTTTGTTAAAGTGATTTTGTTTATTTGTTGGTTTTTAATGTAAATTGTAATTTTGGCTAATTTATTATTTTTGAAACACACTTTAAACATTGCACTGCAAAAAAAATGCTCACAAAAAAGGGAAAGACAAATGCATTTTGCTTGCACATCTGTTTCCTTGACTTTTTCTCTCACTCGCGCTCTCTCTCACTTGCTCTCTCTCTCTCCTTCAGTCTCTTTCTCCTTCTCAGTCCCGCCAATGACAACAACAGTGGGAGCAGCGATAACGATAACGATAACGATGACAACAACAGCGGCGACAGCGACGCAAACCGCGAATGTGCAACGCCAACGGAAACTGAAACGCCATTGAAGTGTGGAAAAACCTTGGCTGGAAAACCGATTTTCCGGCTTCGCTCTATCTCCACTCGTTCGCCTATATCTCCTCTTCCTCCTCCTCCTCGTCCTCCTCTCGCTCTCTCTCTTTTTGTGTGAATTTTTCTGGATTTCTTATGTATTTCTTTCTATGCTTTCCTTCCACGTTTTCAGCAAGTTCTCTCGGCTGCCCTCTGCTGACGTCGACCGAGAGCGCTGCTACTGCTGCTGCTGCTGCTGCTGCTGCTGGTGCTGGTGCTGGTGCTTGTTGTCGTTATTCTTTTCCTATGTCTCCTTTTCCCCTACTACTCTTTCACCTTCTCCTCCTCCTGCTCCTACTCCACCTTATTGTTGTTGCTGTTGTTGTTGTTGCGGCGAAATATCGGAGGCAAAAACAAGGACGACAACGAACAACGAAGTCCAACAACGAACCGTTTACAACTGCCGGCGAACGTCGCCAAAAACGCAGCTTCGTCTGCTGCTGCTGCGCGCTGCCAACGCCGACTGCGGCGGCAGCAACTGCAAAGTCGACGGCGGCAGCGCCATTCAATGGATGCTGCGCTACGAAGTTGTTATTTTATTTTGCATTTCTTTTTTTTTTTTACTCTCTTATAATTTTAATCAGAAGCTTGCAATGCAGAGTAAATTAAAGTAAACTTATTTCCGACCCGATAATGCATATAGTTCGGCATCAACAGCCGAGTAGATTTAGCCTAAGATTGCTCCTAGGTCTCACTTTTAAAACTAGTTGGAGGAAAGTTCTTCAATTGAACTTTTTTTTGCATTGCAAACAGTATAAAATTCGGAAGGACATGAAAATTGTATCATTAAGCTATTATACAAAAAATCGTTAAAAGTATTTTAACAAAAAAAGCCGAAGTTTATATACCCTCGCATTTTTTTAAATCGATAGTTTTATAAGACCATTTTATCAACAAATTAAAATTTGGAAAAACTCATAATTAAGCCAAAAAAGCATTAATTTTAATTCGGAAAGTTTTCCCATGTTAATTTTTATTTGATTAATAAATCTGCTTACTCAATGAAAAAATTAAAATATATTAAATTTTTTTCAAATTTCGAAGGACAATTTTAACAATGTAAACCCTTATAATTTTGAAAAAATTTCATAATTTTTATTTTCCACCGGAGAGGGCTAGATCGATTCAGCTGTTGATGCTGATCTAGAATATATATAATTTATAGGGTCGGAAATAACTCCTTCACATCGTTACAAGCTTCTGACTATAATTAAAATACCTAAAAGTTCATAAAAAACTATATTGTTTTATCAATATATTTTTATCTACATATGTTAATTTTTTTTTATTTTTTAAAGCCGCCTTAATTGTATAGAAATCGTACTTCTAAGCTAACTTTGTGAGCTTTTAAATTATTCTAAATGAATATATAAAATAAAGAAATTAAAAAATGTAATATTTAATAAATATAAATATTTTTTTAATTGGTTTTTGTTATATAATGTTATAATTTTAAATTACTTTGGTTCAGATTGCAGTCTATGCCTTTTATCAAAATTAGGTTTTTGTCAAGTTTATTTTCCTTCTTTTTAATAAGAAAATGAATTTTAGGCATTAAAAAGTATCTTTCTATTGCAAACACAAAATGTAAAATGCTTAAATATCTGCAGTGTGTGATATTTTATACTTTCTAGTTTATTTTAAAATTATTTGACAATAAATTCAATTTATTTTGTACTTTATCAGTCCGCGAAATCTTAACAGTGATTTTAAGCCGACTTAACATTGCAGAGCAACAGCAGCAGCAGGAAGCACTCGCCGGCTGCTGTTACTGTCTGTTTTTTTTTGTTTTTTTTTACAGCTGTTTGCTCCCTGTTAACCCGCTGTTATCCGCTGCCGACGCAAAGTCGACGTCGCTGTTGACAGGAGGCCAATTAAATGTTACGCCACATGCGAGAGATGTGTAATAAGTGCAGAGCAATGTTATGCAGCTACCTATGTACATCCCAGCGGAATTGCCGGATTTTATGACTGGGCATCTCAAAGAAAAGCAAGGTGCAAGTGAGAGAGAGAGAGAGAGAGTTGGACCTATATTTGGCCAGCAATTCGCATTGGATTGCGTGCCAATTGAGTAAAACAAATTTTTAAACGCTTGTATGAGGCGCCCAGAAATTGAAGTAACATGGAGTTAACAGAGCAAAGCCAGAGCCAGAGCCTAACAGTGAAATGTTAATAACATTTGGGAAATAACACACAGGCACCGTGGAATTTTTATCAAAAATATACAATAAATATTTATATATTAAATGTCTTGTAATAAATATTTTGACTCTGCACGGAATTTAACTTTCTGCATGATATTATTAAGTATGTGAATTATTGCTTAGGTGCTGCTCTTACAAGATTTTAAAATTTAAATTAAATATAAAATTAAGGTAAATTTTCTGAGGTACGTTTGGGTACTTTTTTTTGTTTTTTTGTTAGCCACATTTCTGCTATCTTTGCTAGATTAACGTTTCTTTTTGCTCCTCTTTCTCTTTTGGCTCCCTGTCTCCCCCGAAATTCTTCTGTCGCTGACGTCGTTGCTTATCAGCTGTTCTTTTATTTGTACTTTCATTCCATTACACACGCAGGCACACACACATACACAGGCCCAGGGGAAGAGAAGGACGTGGCAAATGCAAAGAGAATCGAGCCAGGCCACCCACCCGAAAAAAAAAGTTACAGTGAGCACTCGAAATTAGTAAACAGTCTTTCCTATCAGTTTCTTTTTTTTAGTTTTTATACCTTGTTATTATAGATTTTTTTTAATAGGTGTGATTATTAAAAAATCCCAACTTATCCAAGAGTAATTATCAGCCTTGCTTTTAATTATATAAAAATTTAATTTTATTTAAATTTTAATTAAGAATTGGAGTGACATTAAGAAACCGCAGAAATATGATTAAATTACTCTTTACTCGTTACTCTTATCTTTCACTGTTGTGTAAGTTTACATTAGTTCATTCTAGCAAGAGCTCACTGTAAACGAAAGAAAGCCAGAGAGGGGAGAGGAGAGAGGAGAGGAGAGTAAGCGGAAAGGGGTGGCAGGTGGGCGGTGGGCGGTGGTGCAAGGAGGAGGACGAAGAATGGATGCGAATGTATAGGCATTTCAGGTGGGTGGCGCAAGTGGGCAATGCAGGCGAACTGAATCTTTATGTACTTTTATGTACTACAAGTTCTGTGCATTTATGTATTTACTGTATTGTGTGTGTTTGTGTGTGTGTGTGTGTGTGTGTGTGTCACGAGATGTTGATGACAAAATCAACGTTAAGAGGAGAGCCATGTGAGAGTTTGTGGTGGTGGTGCAATTAAGCCTTACACAGAAAAAAAAATAAATAAAAATACTCTCAAGACTCTAAGAAATGCGTAACAGTCGACACAGTTGCGGTCAAAATAGTAGTGGTGATAAAGAAATATTTTAGCTTAAACCCAAAATAACTAAGAAATCTTATGGTTCATGAAAAATATTTCATTTAGATTTGGTTATTAAATAATTGTTCAATATATATCTATAGATTGTAAATATTTAGAAAAAAATATACAAATAAATTGTGTAAAATATAGCAAGTTAATATTTTTTATTAATTGCTGTAAGATCTCTAATAGCTTCATAGTTAAACCTTAAATTCTAACATCTTCCCCACAAACAAAGTTCGACTTGGCCTATATTTCAATAATTTCCTTTCATAATAATATTTTCTTATTTAAAATTTAAAAAAAATCGTTAAATAAATAATGGTTTTGCCAAAAAACAACATAGAAATATAGTTTTTTTTCCCAAAAATTTTAGTAATATATATAGATAGATATATTTTCAATGCACTTACCCGAACTCCAATAAAACGAGCCTCCAGAAGCTCCTGTTTTCGCGGATTCAGCGATGTTTGAAATTGATCCATTGCGTTAAACTTTTGTCCGATTGTTTTTATTAATTGAGATTTCTCAGTTTTTTGTTTCTTCTGCCACTTTGTTTCTTCTTTGTATAAGTTTTTAAAGTTTTTTTTTATTATTTTTTACTTATTCAAAATTTGTATTATGATTTTGAGATTGATAGCACTTGTCGGCAGCAAAGGCGACAAGATTTGTCAGGGCCATGGCAATAAAACGGGAAATTCATCTGAAAAAAAAACAAAATGTTTCGAATAGTTTTTGTACATTACTACTGGCATTTTTGTATATATATGTACACACTGTACGTACTGCTAAATACAGTCTTATCGAAAGGCATTTTCTTATCGCAAAATTTGGTTACTTTTTAAAGCGCAAACAAAAAATAACCAAAAATAAAACCACACAACTATTATCAAATCGTGCCTGCAATTAAGAACTGTCATAAAAAAATATACAATGGCTTATAAAAAATTTTTAAGATTTAGCTAGTTTCGAGGTAATACTACACATTACATTAATCAGTTAGTGATATTACTTTCAAATTAAAATGCAATAAAAGCAACTATTTAATGTAACTATCAATTCGCTCAAGGGTTTAATCTTCAAAAATTAATATTATTTAATTTATAAAAACAATTTCTGAACTTTTTTACACCAAGCCACAAATAACAAATAAATACAATAATACAATAAATACAAATAAATACAATTTACAGATGTGGAATAATAATAATAATAATAATAATAATAATAATAATAAAATAATAATAATAATAATAATAATAATAAAATAATAATAATAATATTATAATTATAAGTTGGCTTTAATATATTCTTTTTTAAAGTAGAAAAGGAAGCTAAGTTCGTCACTTTGTACACTTTTGCAATTTTACATTTACAGTTTTATATTTTCCTTTACATTTCTATCGTTTCTATATGATATATTCCTCCGATCCAGCTTGTTCTGACTTATATACGAGTGAGAGTATATAGAAGACTAACTTTAAGGTTTAATTCAAATACCTTTAAAGGTGAGTGTATAGTTTGCACATTATCAGACAGACGGACATGGCTAGATCGACCCGGCTGTTGATGCTGATCAAGAATATATTTTTATACTTCACTGCGTGGCAAACTTCTACCTAAAATTATAATACACTGCAATTGTATAAAAGACGATCACTGAGACCACCTAAGGGTTAATCTTCTCTTGCTAAAAAAAAAAAAACATACACTTCGATCAATATATACATACATAAGTACATATATATATATACAGCTGCATAATTATCACATTAATTTCGAATAAAATAAATGCATTAACAAATGTTATGGAAATTCATATGTTTTTCCCGTATTGGATTCTCTTCCCAGTTGGAATTCCCAATAAGTTTTTTTTCCCCCCTCCCCTGAACCTTATTTTTCGCTTCCATCTTTTTTTTCTCTCTCTCTTTTGTTGTTTTTGGTGCTGCGCTTTTGAGATCGTCATCTTTGAATTCAATTGGAGTGCGATTTTTTTTTTTGTATGCTCGCTTGCAAGAAGAAAATGCCAATCAAAGAGACTTGATAAAAATGAAGAAGAGACCACCGAGTTCGAAGTACTAACTGGATGTACATACATGCATACACATGTACGTGTATATTAGTAATAAATAAAATGTATAAAGCCACGCCTCTAAGCGCCCCTCACACACACACACAGAGACAAGATCGTCCATTTAATTTGTAGCGCTTTTTTTCTGTCTTTGCACCGGTATTTATTAGGTTTGGTTTTACCTTTTGCTTTTTCTTCGTTTTTGCCTTGCATTTGGTTCGTTTTCGTACTGCTTGTGTGTGCGAGTGAGAGCGGCAATTGCCGGTTGGGCAAAAAAAAAATGTTGTTTCAAGAAAAGCGATTACTACAACAATAATAACAATACAATAAAAGCACCTACACACACACACACACACACACATACACACACGTGCACACACTCACAGCGACTTTTCACTCGAGCACCGCCGTCTCGCTCACACTCGCCGACTTCGCTTTTTCTTTTTTTTTTTTTTTTTTTGCAAAAACGCTGCGAGGTTAAGTTTTTTTTGGATTTGCAATTTTGCGAGTTTGAAGACGTTTTCCGGTATTTTGCAGCCGTTGCGGGCACTCAACGGCTAGGGGCCTATTCCCATCATCCGTAATTATGTTTACATCGGTTTTTCAATGCCGTATTTCCGCATTTTTCTTGTATTTTGTCACAGTAAAAAAATTCACTTTTAGCCACAGCGAAGCCAACACACAAACACTCGTATAGCTGCACACACACACACGCACGCACGGTCGCAAACACGCGCGCACACATGCAGAAATGTGCTAAAAAATGCGCTCAGCTGGTGTTCGCCAAAATTGGTGTGGCGCCATCTTGCCGGTGCTACTGGAAGCTAAAATGCGCATAACAGCCACACTTACGACTGTCATCGGGCAAGGCGGTATTTTTCTGTTAGGTTTGAGTCGGTGCTTTAGTTTTTTAATAGTTACTATTAAATTAATTATATTTTGTTCATATCATATTATTTAAGATTAAAAATAAAAATATAGTCGTGCGACTTTTTATGTAATTAAAACCACATTTTCTGTGGTCATGTCAGTGGTGTTGTCGGTGAGACGGAGACGGACCTAAGGTCAGTGCTGTACTGCAACCACACAATTAACATTAGAAAATTATATGCACGCAGAAATTATAAATTATTGTATTCTTATAAGTTTTGTATTCTGTTCATTTTGTATTATTAGAATACCTTAAAAAGGTAAAGGTTAATGTAATATTATTTAGCTTTTTGTTTTTTATTTGTATAATAGATATGGGAACACTAGTTGTTAATAACAGCTCTTAGCTAATGGGTTGAGTCTTGGCTAAAGGTCTATCCATTTCCTACCAAATGATAGTTTTGTTGTTCTGGATTTCTTTAAATTTTTGTTGTCCATATTCAATTATAATATTAAAATTATTATATTTATCTTACTTAAAAACTTTATAAAAAACGCTAACCCATTTTACGACTTTGAGATTACGTTTTCTTTACATTGTTCGATAACAATTTTATAAAGAGGGTACTGTTTAATTTTTTAACAAACCTACCCTCTTTTATTTAAGCTTTTAAAAGTCACAACATGCACTTTTCTAATTTCTTAGCCTTTTAGAAGCTATAAATTTGAAAATTAATAAATAAATTTAGATGTATCTTTTTATAAAAATAGATATCGATGCAAAAAGCTTGTGAAACGGAAAACATAAAAATACATTTTAATGTGAATTCTTTATGGTGCATTCAATGTAACAAAATTAGTGTATTCCGGCAATGTATCTTGCTTAATTTCTTTAAAAAAAGCATCGATGTATCGATTTGTTTTTACAACAACAATAGCATCGATAACAGCACAATTGTTTATAGTTTCAGTGCTGCCAACATTTGACCAACAAAAAAAGCTGGTTTTGACGGGAAGAATGAAGAAAATAAGGTAAAGAAATTATTAAAAAATACAATAATCACGTTTGGAGATGTTTGGCGTCGAGTTCTCATGTAGAAATTAACAGATTGGAGTGAGAGAGCGTAACTTAACACGGGATGAGCGTAACCTAACAGAATCTCTTCGTGGGAAAAGTATCGAACTATCGTTAAAACCCAGAATTCCCGCTTTTCTCAATTCCCGCAGTTAGCCTTCAAAAAAAGCCAGTTTTGACGGGAAAAAATCCGAAATTGGCAGCACTGATAGAGTTGTACTACTTGGTCTCACTCTTACAAACGGTCACACTGTTTCAGACTTTCATCTCGCGTTCGTGCATTTTCGCATTCCTCGTCGTTTTTTAGTTGCGGCGTGCGGCGAAAAATCGAGAAAAGCCAGTCAAAAACTTCTCCCCCAAAACATTTCTTACTGTTGTCCAGCTCGGCGTGTGTCTCTCTTTTTTTGTTAAGTGCATACAGTGCAACACTCGACCAGCCAGAGAAAACAAAACACGGAATAAAACGGAAGCAACAAGCCAAAGCGGACACGCAAAAAACCCGAAGTACGCCAGAAAAGAGAAGAAGCATTTACAGCAACAACAACAAAAAGTGATTACGCATATTCTTAATTCTTTTTTTTGCAGTGCAAAGACATATATGTATCAAAAATAATTGATGGGAATATGGGTGGATTCATGGATTTTCCTATGGGATTTTCTGTTTTCTTCGTTTTTGTTTAATAAACAAAAACTATAAAAGCCGCCAAAAGGCGCCGCTGCCGGCGTCGCAGTCGTCGTCAAAGAAAGTGCGCCAGCCTTTGTATGTGTTGTGCATGTGTATATATTTGTGTGTGTGTGAAGCAAAAGGCGAAAAAAAAACCAAGCCCAAAATGTATAACGGAATGTGCATGGCAAAAGTGAAATTTCTCTCTTTCTTTCTGAGTTTTGTTTGATCTTTTTGGTATTTAAATCGAAACTGAATAAAAATGAAACACAAATCAGGCTAATTGTTTATTCAGCAAAATAAAGAAAAGAGGAGCCAGACACACAAGGGGAGAGAGAGAGAAAAAAAAGAATGTAGAGAGAGAGGGAGAGGCAGAGAAAGAGAGGCGTTTATCAACGGCTATCAGCGGAAATATATGTTTTTCGCCGCACCCCGCTTGACCTTATTCTCTCTCCATCTCCATCTCCACCTCCCTTTCTCGTTCCTCGCATTCCTCCCTCTTTATCTTTATCGCTCTCTTTGTGTGTGGGGTGTGCAAGGTGCAGTCGACGTCGACGTCGCTGCCCGCATTTTGCCCGTTGACTCATACGCATACGCACACACACACACACGCACACGCACACGCACTCCCCCATTGCCCTTTTCAATCCCTATCCCCCATTCCTCTTTCCTCTTCACCTATGTTAACTCCGCTCTAAATTCTATTTCACGTATTTTACGGTATTCTTCATTATTAAAATACTAGGTTTTTTTTGTGTATAAATTTAGCTGTGCATTAAACGATTTAATTTAATTAAATTTATACTAGAACAATTTAAAATATTCTTGTATTTCTTTTGAGATATAAAACAAGAAAAGAAACTAACTTCCTGAAGCCGAAGTTTATATAACTTTCAATATACAATTGAATTATACGATCGAATCGGAAATTGATCATAACTAAGCCTAAAATATGCTCATTATTTGAAACGATATTTATCGATATTTTTAAGACAATTTTATCGACAAATCAAAGATTGAAAAACTTATAAGCTGACTAAAATTATAATACCCTACATTCTATCAGAATATGGTGAAATTTAAAGGTACATTTTCTTATTTTACTTTCTAATTTTTAATTATTTTTTTCTGTGGAGTTTAGATTTTATAGCCTAAGTTTTTTGTTTGTGATTTTTTCACATTTCTTTTTTAATCACTTGGTGACCCGTTTCCCTCTCTCACACTCTCTCGCTGAGCCGATCTTCTCAGTCTTACGAGCGTGCCAATTTTTAGACTCTGTTGCTAATCGCTAACCGACTTTGACATAAGCGTTAGATCATCATGATCATAAGATCGTGATGATGAATACCGCCAACTTTATCCGTAACTGGATGCGCGAGTTCATCTTATTCGGTGCGGTGTTCATTGCAAATTGAAAATGAACGAAACAAGAAATACGAACAAAAAGTCAGAACGTGACACAGAAAAAGCTGAAGATAAAACGATTCTGTTAAATTCATGATTTACAGTTTTTAATTATACTTATATATAGAGAGAGGGAGAGAGAGGTTTCAAGTTCAAGTTCAATTTGTATTTCTTGTGCCTTAATTTAATAATTTTTCTGACTCAACTTCCCTGAATAATTACTGTTATTCTTTTTTGTGGGTGCGTCATACACCATATTTCTTTGGCTCTTCCCCCACATTTGCTAATTATTATTTGTTTGTTTGTTTGGTAACCAAGGGGCGTCAAAGCTTTCCGCAATAAACAGAAATAAGAGAACATTGTACGGCTGACGGTTAAATGATAACAAAAATACAAAAAATAATAAATAAAAACCATTTTTTGCTATCAATAAAAAATACATATTTACACAATCAATGAATTGTTAGTTTATAGAACATGATCTTTGATTATAATTCATTGTAAATTACGTGTTATTATTATTTAAAAGTTTGTATAATTTAATTTTATCGATCACAGTTCATTTAATATTTTCTAAGCATTCATTAAATTAGAAGAATTAAAGGTATTTTCCAAAAGTAATAAATAATTATAAAATAAAATATTTTTTCCTATACATATTTCTTCAATTTTCTATTTACTGGTTTATAAACAGAACCTATCTTTAGGTAACTTTGTAAATGAAGTAATTTTTATAGTTTCAATTTTTATTTTTTTTAAGCTTTCGCAAAAAGTCAGGAAAAAACGATCTGTCTTTATATCATATTGTAAATGGTGTATTATTTATTATTTTAAGCCTTGAATAATTTTATTTTATATTTTCTTAATATTTTCAAAATCAGGAAATTAAAAGCTGTAACCTAAAAATAACGATTAACTGTTTATGCAGATTACAAAGAAAATTATAGATGATTTTTGTTTTTAAAATCGGCCACACTATAACAATATAATTTGGACTATGCTTGACTTTATCTTCAGTTCTTCTGCCTTTCGTCTGACCTTTTTCTAATGCCATTTCTCTTGTCTTTCTTATCCGCTTCTTAAACTTTGCCGGCAGGTGGGAAAAGATTAAGATAGAAGAAAAAAATAACACAACGGAATGGAATACTGACTCATGATCTTCGCGGCTCTGCAGTGACATAGTTTTTATAATTTTTGCTCTTTTTTTTTTCGTACCTCGCGACGCGTTTTCTCATCTTTTGTTCCATTTGCTAACTTGGCCCACGGGCAGAAAATAGCGCAACCTGGCAACTTAGCCCAATTTATAGCCATCAAGCTGTGATTTGCTCTAATTTCCCTCCTAATGGGAGTTTGTCAAGGCAGAATTAGAAATCTGGGAGAATTGTGTATTCGTTCTTCTCAATTATATCCGCATAAAAGTTGCTTTTATACCTTGGCTAATGATAATGGCTTAATGTGCCATTAATTTACTATTACTATTGTGGCAGGGAATAATGTGATTTACTAAATTAAAGTTCACTTTTGGTGAAAACATGTTTAATGCTCAGATTAATGAGGATTTTATGAGGTCTGCCGAATGAATATCTTCGGACTTTGGTTTAAAGTTTGTCTCAAATATTAATTGCCAATGGTGGGAATATTTTATTTTTAAGTATTTTATTTTGTGGAAAGTTGTATGCAAGTTGAAGAAGTATTTAAGGCAGTAAAAAGTTAACAAATGTATTCTAAACAAAACTATTTATATTGGTAATTGAAAATTCATAAACTTTAATGCTCGAGCACAACCGTTTTTTAATTTTTGGAAAGCTATACACAAGTTTCTTAGGTATTTAACTACATTTTTAAGCATTCCTGGTACCTGAGATCGTAAAAACTTTACAAAAAAAAATCGAAATTGCAAAATTAACCCAGGTATTTATACTGATAATTGAAAATTCATACATTTCGATGCTGGGGCACAACTTTACACAATTCTCGTATGAATAAGCAGGGGGCTTTGTTACATCATCGTGTCAGCATCTCCAAAGTTCTCTGGCATTCCTCAACCATATATATATGTATATATATACATATATGGACAGGTTTTTTTTGTTTTGTTTAGTTTTCGGGTTCTCAAGCTTTTCTTCGCGGTCTTTGTTGCTATTTTTTTTTTATCGCATTTGGGAGATCTTTTATGAGAGAGCTGACTGTAAGCCTAGGTTTTAATTATGCTCTCTTCGCTTCAGAAAACACTTCCCACGCATTGTACCTTTCTTTGGGGTGTGAATTAACTTATTTCCCTCGTATCTGCGAAGGCAGATCAAACGTGTTTGTCCAAATAAGAAAATAGTGAGACATGGCTTTTAGCTTGACAAGTTTAGCCGCCTTTCGCCTTGAAAGAAAGTTGTTAAACACAAACTGAACAAGAAATGTACAAAACAATTGAACAAGTTCCTTGAAAAAGAAATCGAAAACTGCGGAAGAAAAGCGTGGAGGGTTTGGAAAAATGATGCCACTTGTAGATTTGCAAATGTGCGAATAGTTCAAAGCCCCAGAGCCGCAGCAAAAATTACAAAATAAATTATTCTGAGCAATGAAAGCAAGAATTTCCTCTCCCAACCTTCTTTTATATTTAAATACTATGCGTTAATTACTTTATTCTACTTAATTAACGAATTAATTATTGAATGTTGACACCAAACTTGGTGGCTCTCAGAAAATGTATTTCAGTAATAGTTTCAAATAATGGTAATAAAACGATTTCGGTGTGCAGTGTAGCAACTTGACATTGAATGCGTTGCACGCGACTGCGCAGCTGTATTGTTTAAATGCTAATTTACGAAATGTTTATTCCTGACTCGGCATCAATTAATTGTATAATTGTTTTCGTTGTCAATTGCTTCGAGAATGTATAGTGTGTAATGGTGGAATGATTGGATATTCACTTGTTATACCCTAGCAGGGTATTATTATTTTAGTCAGAAGCATGTAAATCAGTGAAGGAGTCATTTCCGACCCTATAAACCATATATATTCTTGATCAGCATCGACAGCCGAATCGATCTAGCCATCTCCGGCAAAAAACAAAAAATTTCAATGATTTTCCCATTTTTTGAAAAAAAGGAAAGGGGTTACATCATTACATTTTTCAAAAATTGGCCAAAAATGTATTTCTTTTAAATATTAAATTTAGGAGTCATTTCCGACCCTATAAACCATATATATTCTTGATCAGCATCGACAGCCGAATCGATCTAGCTATGTCCGACAAAAATTAATTTTTTTTTTCAAAAATTTCAAAATTTTATAAGGGGTTACATCGTTAAAATTTTTAAAAATTTGAAAAAAATTTGAATTTTTTTAAATTTTTAATTTAGTATGCAGATTTATTAACCTAACAAAAACTGACATAGGAAAGCTTTCCGAATTGAAATTAATGCTTATTTGGCTTAGATATGAGTTTTTTAAACCTTGATAAATATCGATTTAAAGAATGTATATTGTATATATATTAAGCTGATTTATTCTCTATTTTCCGATTTCATTAAATTGCACATTGCAAGAGTATATCAACTTCCGCATCCCGAAGATACTTTCCTTGTTGTTTAGAATCGTTTATGTATACTGAACTAAAATTTGAGGCAAAAGTCGAAATATCATTAAATAATTTAAAGTTGCAAAATGTGTGCGATATATTGATATCAAAAAATTAAAATTTTTTTAATAATATCGATAAATTTGTACTGATATCGATAATATATTCATGAGAATTGTAATATTGCGATATGCGCGAAAGGAATCGATATATCTGATCAATATTATCTATGAAATTTAGCAGATATTTAAAAAAATATCGATATTTTAACGTGAAATAGAATAATTTAATAATTTAATTTAATAATTTTACCTTCTGATACGTGAAATATTTTGATAAAATACCGCAGCATTCCCTTCCCTACATTATAGTGTGTCTTTTAAGGTATTTAGCCATTAGGGCACGACTTTTGTTAAGTGCATTTCCCATCTTTTTCCCTCACATATGTCAGTTTATTGAACTTAATCTTGTGCGGAAGTTTTACTGAATCACGCCTCTTCACTTTGGAGAATACTGAAGAAAACAACAAGACGTACAAATAAAATAAAAATAAAGTTTAAGAGGCAAAAAGGCGACAAGAAAATCGCATTGCACTTGTTGTTGTTACTCTTTTCCCTTTGTATTGCAAATTGTGCAAATGGCGCAGCAAAATAAATGAAAAAAAGGGAGGAAAGAAGCGCGGCAAGGAAAATTGTGCAAAAAAAAAATAAAAGAAAAAATAACTTGGCAAAGAGAAAACGAGCAGAAAATAAAACATTCAAATGGAGGCGTGGCATTTGAAAGGGATTTTTGCATTTCAATTGCTCAATTACGCTTGGAATTTCGGTTTATCTGTTTCTGGTTTCAAAGGAATTTTGCGCCACATAAACTAGATCCATTAATTAGCGTAAACTTAAGGCATATAGACTTGTAAACAATTTCCATACTATGTATGGGGACGATGCTTTTGCTTAAATTGTATCAAGAACAGAGATATATCTATATAAAATATAATATTTAGAATTTAAAAATATTTTTATAATTCAATTTGGTAGATTTAAAAAATCTTCAAATATTTTGTAATATTCAATCTTTTTAAAGAGCCAGAAAATCTTTGAACTGAGTTTTCAACAACAAATTAAGTGTGTTTTGTGAAGACTTGTTTTCAAGGCTATATTTCGTGCTCAAATCTAATTTATACAAAATATTTTTCGCAGAAACTTTTTGCCCAAAAAATAATAGCATTATAAAAATACATAATAATTTTCTCTTTGTGTGCTAACTGTAACATTGTTAACCACAAAATCGCCTCAAGGTTATAGCCAACAAACCACAACACACCACACGGGCAGTCAAGCAATAACAATAACAATAACAACGCCAACGAGGCCTAAAGTAAACTGAAATAAACTAAAAATAAGTTCATTAATTTAACAGTTAGGCTTGGAATGAAACTAACAAAACAAACCCAAAGCAAAAAACGAACTAAAAAAAAAAAGAAGATACAGCAAAGTAAACATGGAACTCTGACACGAATTTTACTATGAATCGCACGCAACACGCATCCGAAAGATGGAAAACTGCCAGCCAACAATGGGTTAATGGCGTTTGGGCGGGCGGGGAATCAATGGGCTTGTGGGATTGCCAAATGGAAGATATATAAATATGTATATGTATACAGATAAACATATATATTTATATATATATAAACAAATCGATTTCCAGAAGCTGCTTGTTTGATCTTCCTGAAAAATCAATTAAATGTGATTAAAAGCACAGGTTAAGTTGATTAAAATCAAACTTATAAGAGCAAAAATTTGGAGTTAAAGGGTCTAGAAACAATATCGATAAATATCGATTAAAAGGGAATATTTGAAGCTTATTTAAGATCGATTTCCGATTTGACCTTATAATTAAATTGCTAACAGCAAGGAACTTCGGCTTCCCGAAATGAGTTTCCTTTCTTATTTTGATATAATATTATATATAATATTATTATATATTATATTATATATTTATTTAATATTAGCTCCCTCGAATAATGCTGTTATAATAAAATAGCTTTGGAGACCCCTCTCTGTCTGCCCCCTCAGGTGTCATTAGGATAACCGCTCCACTAAAGGTAATAATGCCATAATGCCAACGTGAAAAAGGAAATTAAGACAATGCCAAAGGCCAAAAAAAAAAAAACACACACACAAAGAAAAGAAAATGCAAGAAAAGAGAAGGAAAAAAGGGGAAATGAAGGCCTGTGGGAACGGGTAATAGCGGTAAACTTGTAGACTTTCGTGCACTTTAAGCATTAAACCCAAACTCTTGGAGTTGCACATGCCACATATCACGCTTGGATAGCCACCCGCAAAAAGCGAGAAACAGAGAAAACCGTATAAGTACAGGGAGTACCCGATATAAGGAACTAATAAGAAATTAAGAAACCTTTTTGAGGGAAACTATTCCAGAATAAGGATCAGGATATCCTCTAAGTGGGACATTTGATTAAAGGTCAAGTAGTTTTTTATGTGCAAAGACAACAAAACCTTGCAGTTTTCATAGAAAAAATTTAATAATTAATTATATAACTGGTAAAAAATTCAACCTGCTTAGTTTAAAGCATTTTTCTGAGACATTTTTACAAAAAATAAATTTAAAAAACGGCCTCTAACTGGGTCAATCCTCTTAAGGCTTTTATTTTTTATAAACAAAGCTTTATAATAAAATAAAACATAACATATACTATGGTTTAAACAATTTTATAGATAAACTGAAACCTTTTCTCAAAAGAAAGTCTTTATAATCGAGTGTTCACTGTCAAAACTTAACCATGGCTGAAGATCATGAAAAGGCTCGTGGAAATTAAACCGAAAAAGGAGAAGCTGAAAACAAAAACAGCCACAAGATGACGTCAGTGGCAAGCCACCACCGAAAAATAGAAGAAAAACTGGGGAGGAAAAACAGTAAAGAAAACTCAAAGGGGGGAAAAACTAAAAAAAGAGAACCGAAAAAATAGAAAAAGGTAAAATCAAATCAAACAATTGGCAAAGGCAAAAACCATGAATGAGTAATAAACAAATCGGACGCCCAACGGAGTCCGGTGATTTTTGAAAAACCTATATATATCTGTATATATATATATCAGGCAGAGGAGAATTGCTAAAAACTTCATAAATTCTCGATCGTCGATTTTGGGGTCTGTTCAAAATCATTTGAAACCAAATAAATATCGACCAAACTGTTATTTAGCTTGGCTCCCGTTTCGATTAATCAAATTAAATTATTAGCCGATGGGAAAAAGTGTATAATTCGAAATGGTAGTTTATATATTTGAAGACAAAAACGGAAACATTGTTGTGAAGGGGAAATTTCAGTTAAAAAGAAAAGATATTAGATCCAGTAATATTTTCTACTGTTATTATATCTTCTAAAAGAAAAAAATTGATAAAAAATAAACATTTCTTACTTTATTTATAAATTAATACCAAAGCAAGGTTCATCACTTTAAAAATTATATATTTGTATCAGCATCATCAGACGAGTTGATCTAGTCATGGTTGGCTATATCTTGTTATAGAAAAATTACTACGAATAAATTACCTAAGAACAAGTTGCTTTGATGTGTTAAAAGACAAATGCCTAGTTCTAAAGTCTTCAGGGAATAGAAAAACACAAACAAAAAATTAAAGAAAGAAAATGATGTACAAGCTTTTGAAATAAATATTATAAGTACAATTTTCTGACAAAGATAAATAGCACAATGACATAAATATAATTATAAAATAATGATAAATTAAATTACTATTGAATTAGCGTCACTTCCTACATGCTTTAAGCGTTTATAAATGCATGATATTATAATTAATTAAATATTAATTCGAATATTTAATAAATATTTAATAATAATTCGGCTCAGTATTAAATTTATAAACTCTACAAATAATGTGATCAAAATTAAAGAAAACCCTACTCACAAAAACTCTTAATTAGAGCACACAAAATTCCGTTTTTGTTCAAAACTTAAACAAGAAACTTTTGGCTAATTTATGCACAATGGTGGGAGGTTGGTTCCGGGGGGAGGTGTGTTTTCCCCCCTACAGGATAAACAACCAGATAATGACGTCATTGCTCATGAAAACGTATCGTAGTTGTTGTTAATTTTCTGCCCGTGTTTCCGCAAACAAATCGAGTTGGAAAATTTCTTTTTGTGGAAAACTCAATTTCGGGGCCTCTTTTAACGATGCCGATATTTTGTGCCTGCCATATATATATATAGTATTTAGTCTGGATGTATTTAGTTTTCTTTTTCTTTCCTTTGGCTTGTTCTATTTTTCGCCAGGCTTAATTAGAGGGAAATTATTTTTTATGCGGTACCGAAGCGATAAAAATTAAAAATTCTGTTCTGCTTTGTTTGCCTTTTTTATTGTTAAATGGGTTTTAACGATTTTGGTTTTTGAAAAACGAAATTTATATACATATTTCTCGACATTGGGGAATTTTTGATTTAAGAAAAAAAAACAGAAACTTTTATCGATTATCACAATTGAAAATAAAAATTAGCCAAGTGAAAATTGCAAGAAATAATCCTCAATTTGTTGTTTGTTTTATTTTTTTTTAGCGTTATTTAGCGTTTCATGCGATTTCTCGACTTCCCAATTAGTTTTAAAAAAAAACCGGTAACCACTGGCTATGGGAGACATTTCTCGTTTAACCCGATGGTTAGCTTTCAGCCAACTTTTTGGTATTTGAAATAAAAAAAAACTTTAATCGCAACCACAACCATATTTCATTTTTTTAGCTGAAATATAGCCTGTGTTATGGAATGGGTTTAGAATTAAAAAATCGTGACCTGGTTATACTAAAGAATATCAATAGGTCATAAAAGCAGTAAATATTTGTTAGTTACGTAGTATTTTATAGGCTTCAACTTAAATTTAAGATAAATTTGATGTTAAAATAATAATCAATTTGAAAAAGAAACATTAAAATTTAAAATACTTAAATTAAAACTGATTTCTGTAACATAATATTTTTCTCTTACCCGGTTTTTCCACTATAATTTTATGTCAAGCTTGCACACCGTTGCGTATGAGTAATATTCACTTGAACAAGTTGTCGGCCGTTATTTCCAGGCATTGTTGTTGCTGTTGTTGCTGTTGTTGTAATTGTTATTTGTGTTAACTCTTGACAATTCAATTGACTCAAAACTGGGTGTGGGAAGTGTTTCTTTGTTGTTGTTGTAGCCCGCTATTTTTTTTTTACGTTTTCCTTTGCACTTTCCCGGGCTTGAGTTTGCAACATTACGTTGATTACTCATACGCAGTGTGGCCGAGCCAGCTGACTGACTTGTTGCCTACTCGATTTCATTAAATGTTATTCAAACGTATCCAGACAGCGTTAAATTGAAAGACAGGCGGCTAAATGTTAAAAAAATAATAATAAGAAAAGAAAACACTAATTACAAATAACGAATTTTGCTTTGTTTTGTATAGTACTTATCATAAATATAATAAATATATATGTATAATATATCAAAAGGTTTTAAAAATTTTTTTTCAAGCCAATATAATTATTATTATATAGATATATAGCCTATTAGTTTTTTTTTATCAATATCGGAACCATTTGTAAATAAACACAAGTAATAAATAAAATCAAAACACCACCTATATTTTAACTTTAAATGCTATATATTATTCTAAATGGGCTTATATTGGGTATAATATTATTTAAACCTGCCTTTTTAACTATTCGTTGATACAATTTTTATTGGGAATTAGGAACAAGGTTACTATAACTTTGTCTCATACAAAAACAATAAGAACAGGCTAAAAAAAACTCTTTGACCTCAGACAGAGTATGAATTCTTGGTAAGCATCAGCAGGCGAGTTGATTTAACCCAAAGCTGCTTTATATTAAAGATTTTGAGAGTTAGATGCATTTCATTCTGTTAGAATTTCATATAAATGATGTAAATGTTTATCAAGTATCTAATATTCGGGCACACTCTACCCTATATTTTTTACTTGTTTATATAGCTAACGTGTCTGGATCTCGAGCAATAACTATTGTTATTGATTTAGCAAAGTTTCCAATGTTGGCTTTGGTGGTTATTGTGGTGACACCCGTATTATTTTGCAGGGGGGCCTTCTGTCATGTCTATCCAATTTAGTGGTTATCTTAGGTAATTTAAATACTCAAGTAACCTTACATCAGAAGTTTGTTGATTCGCTAATCGGGCTAGGCTAGGAAAATGGCTTAAGAAATGGCTCAAAGCAAGGCATTTGCTAAAGTTGGCCCTTGGCCAGATGGCCACGTGTCCGTCTTTCCGTCTGACCCGCTCCTATATGTATATATAAATATATTTATATGTGTTCCCTCAATGCGTTGTTTTCAATGCCTTCAATTTATGGCAATCGATGACGATGATGCAGGGCCAGAAGAGAGGGGGGAAATGGTCACAAAAGGCTAATTGCAACAAAAATGGGATGGGAAGCGGGGCAGCGGGGAGCGGGGAGCGGTCATTTTGGCCCGGCGGCCTGCATTATGCTGCTATATAGCGTCCGTCTTTATGTTGTTGCTCTTTTTGTTGTTCGCCCGTGCCGCTGCCCCCTTTGGCATGTGTAAATAGTTCATTGAACTTTTCATTTTATGCTTCATTTGCGACACGAACAAAGCAAAAAAAAAAATATAAATAAATAAAGAAAACCAAGCCAGAAAGGCACAATTCAGGAAGCAAAGCCGATAATGGGAATACTCTAGGATTGAATAAAACTAAATAATAAACAATATAATATATGTAACCATTTAACAGGGGTTTCTTTAGTAATATATTTTATTACTGAAGTCTTAAGGCAAAAGTTCGATTATATCGAATTTTTAAGTATCGAAGAATATGGCATTTATCGAAAAATGTTTGAAAAAGATTTGTGTAAAAGGTTTTTGTTGCTTTTTCCGATAATATTCGCTAAATACATATATTTGGAAAACTATTTTTATAAAGAATTGTTTCATACATTTTGTTTAATTTTGTTTTTGGATTGTATTGTATCCGATAAATACAATAATTAAAGAAAATATAAATTTCGATATGTTTTAAAATATGTCTATAAATAAACTTTCGATATATTGATATATTCTCTGATAACCAATTACAATAAACTTTGTTTCTAATATGTTCATGAATTATTTTTATAAAAAAAAATCAAAAGCAGTAGCCCTGCATTTCAACAAGTTACAAGTTTTATATGTTCCTATAAAATAATATTATATAATTTAAATAAGAGAGAGAGTGTATTGTACTTGTTGTAAAGGGTAAAAAGTACAGTCGAAAGGGCAGAAACAATCGACAAACCCGTGAGCTGAGTGCCAAGTTGACAGCTGCTTTATTTTTATTTTTGGGGAATTAATTCCTCGATCCAACGATCATGGCTTTGGCTTCGAAGCTTTGGCCACGGCAGCCTTATGCGTAATGGTTCTGCATAAATATAAATATAAACAGGAAACACCAAAAATGTACCTATTTATTTGTTTAAATTTTTCCCTATATATTCTATGTTATTGTTTTTTTTTTTTACAGTTCGAGTGAGCGAGCAGAGCGCAGATCCCGCCATCAACATGAGCAAGAAGCCGACAGCCGGACCGGCGCTCCACAAGGTCATCATGGTGGGCAGCGGCGGTGTGGGAAAGTCCGCCCTCACATTGCAGTTTATGTACGATGAGTTCGTCGAGGACTATGAGCCCACCAAGGCCGATAGTTATAGGAAAAAGGTGAGTAATAGCGATAGAAAGGCCATGAATCATTCGAATGTATCGAAATGAGTGCCATGAAAAGCAGGAAAACTATATGTAATAGATGCATTTCTATATTAATATTCGATTTAATAAATAAATAAATAAATAATTAATCAGCGTTATGTTTAACTAAAGAAAACATTAAAAAATCCTTAAGGATTAAAATTTGATTTAAATTAGGGGAAGCCAGAATATCGATACTGTATCGATATTTAACCCAAAATGGGCCATACAAATTTATGCTATAAAAATACATATAAACTAAATAAAAATCTTCATTTACACCCCTCTTTTAAAGTTAAATGCTGTATTATTTTATATTTAAAAGTATGAAACATTAAAATTTATGATATTTTCAATATGATTGTGACAGCAATATGTCTTTTTGGATATATCAGATCAGAGTTTTCCCTTTCGAAATACATTCCCAGTTTGAATCATTGTAAATGCATATATTATATGAAATTAGCATGCTTTTAAAGGCTCCCTGATTTGATTACTATATTATATAATTAATTTCTGCAGGTTGTGCTAGATGGCGAGGAAGTACAAATAGATATATTGGATACGGCTGGTCAGGAGGATTATGCCGCCATCAGAGATAATTATTTTCGCAGCGGCGAGGGTTTCCTCTGCGTCTTCTCCATCACAGACGATGAAAGCTTCCAGGCTACCCAGGAATTCAGGTGAGTGTGTCAAGCGGCGGCGGCGGCGGCGGCGACGCACTTTTCCTCTTTCCCCTTTCCTCCCCCCTTTTCCCACTCCCCCCCTCTGTGTCCCCTTGGGGTTTTCTTGGTGGCCTCTCGAGGGTTCTCTCATGTCGCCGGTTTGTTTGTTTGTTTCCAAAGCTGACAAGTGTCGCGGTTTTTCTTTCTCACACACAAGCATTATGTTGTTTTCCCTCCCCCAAATCTAGTGCTTTTAGCATATTTTTTTTTTTTTGTATAATTATTTGGTGCTGCTAATTAGTCTACACAATTCTTAAGGTTGCTTTCGTGTTATAAGTATGTGTAATAAATGTTTATTCATATTTGGCCAGACTTAAGCCTGCTGAGCTTAATTCTTTAAAGATTTCACTGTGATTTTAGATTTTATTTAGACAATAATTAAATGATCTTTAGGATTTAATTTTAAACATTTTGTTATTGTTAATATGCCACTGAAATATACCTTTTGAGAGGCAGCTTTACATTATTAATATAAAATAATTTAAATTATAAAAAATGATAGTTCATGCCTTGAAAAAAGGACTTTCTCCTTTTTTAAATTGAAATTTGTATGAAAGTCAAAGGCAGCACCTCTTTTAAACCTTCTTCTGTTAATCATTTTCAAAGATATAATTTGTACAAGGCGAAAAATTCAAATTGTAAAATTGATATTAGAAAGCCAAGCTAATATTTTGGCTTATTTCTTTGTATGTCTTCTGTGTGATACTCTATCTATTTATTGACTCCATAAAAAGTCAAGTGACACACGCATTGAGTCACCTTTTTGATAAGCTCATATCTATAAGCCCTTTTCCGGCATTTTCTATTTTCTATAAATTGTTAAAGCTATCTACAGTTGGCAATTAGCGATTATTTTTGTGTCAAGCTAGCTGGCTGACCAAGTAAGATAACTAATAAACAACCAGAAATTTAAATGACAATCAATTCAGTCATAATTGAAGAAGATAGAACCACAATCTTATGTCCATTATATTTGACTATTTTGTTTTAATTTGTTATCAATGGGTAAGAGCTCGCTGGCTTCTATTCTCTGCTGCATATTTATAGATTTATTCTAATTAATCCTTATTTTACAGAGAACAAATATTGCGGGTGAAGAATGATGAGAGCATACCGTTCCTGCTGGTGGGCAACAAATGCGATCTGAATGACAAGCGCAAGGTGCCGCTGAGCGAATGCCAATCGAGGGCACAGCAGTGGGCGGTGCCCTATGTGGAGACCTCGGCAAAAACGCGCGAAAATGTCGACAAGGTTAGTCCGTAATTTTCACAGATTCCCAAAAAAAAAAAAATGCATCTTAATAGGATTCCCAGTCTTTTTGAAGGAGGAAAACGGGCAATTCTCCGACAAAACAGAGATAAAACATTAAAGTTCTTCACTAGAGCGGAGAAAACATCGATGTCTATCTATTTTCAATCGATTTTTGTATACAAAAACATTCTTGGTATCGATGTTGATCGATTTTGTTATACAAAGATATCAAAGATATCGATTTTTCTATACAAAAACATCAATTATATCGATTTACCATCAGTAACATCGATTGTTGTATATAAAAACATCGATAACATTGAATTTTCTATACAAAAACATCGATAACATCGATTTTTTTCAACTCCACCATACACACAACAGAATATTATAATTGGCAAGCTACTTATAGTGTTAAAAAAAAAAACACCTACTGCACTTTACGGTTTTTTGAAGTGTCATAGATATTTATTTTATGCAGTTGTTTATTATTTAGTTTTATTTATTTATGTTTTCCCCCCCTGCAGGCTACACATATATTGTATTAGTTTTGGACCCTAATAAAGTTTAATTGGAAAATTAAACAACGAGAGGGAAAACAATACACTTCTTAAAATAATTGGCGTATTTAGTTTTCGTTTTCTATATCTTGGGGTTAAGTAAAACAAATTTACAAAAATATCTAGGAAATTATTTAATTGGTTGCTTATTTCAGCGAGACAACTTCAAAATATTTAAATTTTGAATAAAACTTGTAATCTGTTTTGAGTTCTTCCCCTTCTCTAAATACTTGTAATCCTACAACAAACATATCAAGTAAAAAACACAACAAATTAGGATGGGATATAAATGTGTTCTGTATTTGTATAACAAATAACTTGAAAAATAGTGTCTAGCAAAGGCAAAGAAAAAAAAGGTATAGATAAAGCCATAATTATTTATTTACAAACCAAACAATGAAGTAGTTCAGTAAAGCACCACTACATTTTATGGTCCTTCGAGCCGGATTTACTTTTAAACATGTTTGGCATTGGGATTTCTTTAAAATAAATATATTCAGACTCAAAGATTACTATTACCAAGGCATTAAGAAATTATTGTGTATTTAGTTAAGTAAACTTCTCGAAAGGGTTTTTATTAAAGAAGTATTCCCTTACGAACCTAGAACCCAACCCAACACACACACAGAGATACACGTAACCCTACACTTGGCTACAAAATAAAAGCACTGCCAAATAAAGCCTACCCTAATTTCAATGCTTTTAATGTTGTTGCCTTTTAAAGGATATATTATTAATTATTTATTTTTTAATTTATTTTATTTATATTCTTTTTTTACTTAGTCAATGTTACTTCCTAATTGATTAAAAAAACGCCTAAGAATCATTTCTCTCTTGTCTGTTTGAAGCGCACACAAGCCGTAGTTGTTGTATGCGTTTTCCAATTGATTTTTCATTATTTGTAATTGATTTGTTAACAATAAGTGATTATGATTATGACTAAGACTCTGATGCTGACTCTGTATATTCTGACTTAATTCCCAATCCACAATTTTACAGGTATTTTTTGATTTGATGCGCGAAATAAGGTCACGAAAAACTGAAGATTCGAAAGCCACGAGCGGGCGTGCTAAAGATAGATGCAAGAAGCGGAGACTTAAGTGTACCCTACTTTAGGCATTAGGTGCATACAACAACTTCCACTATATATATATCCGAAATACGATCTGCAATGAATATAAAACCCGTATGAACACACTCACACATAACCCGTAGAGACACCAAAAACCTAACCCCTAATCCCTAGCTTGAACTGGAGCTTTTGATTGCTTTGGCACTACTCTTTCTCTCTCTCTCTTTATATATATATATATGTTATATATATATCTATTTGCTACTAACTCTGATTTTCGTTTGGTTTTTATACTTATATTTCCAATTAATATTACCTTATTTTGCGGTTTATTTTAAAAATGTCACTAGGCTTAACAACAAATTTTAGTAGTAATACTTTTGTAGTTCAAAAAACATTTACTTTTTACAAATAATATTAATTTTGAAACTTCATTTATGAGTCGCCAACAAAATTTAAAGTTTATACAAAACTATATTCAATTATTGATTTTTATTTAATCCTTTTTTATTGTATATTTTAATTAATTAATTTTCCTGATTAAGTTTTAGTGCTAAAATTTGAATTATAAATCGGCTAAGAGGCCTTAAAAACAAGCAGCGTTTCGAAAAATTAGTAATGTATTATATATATTTTTAAAATGATTTTTTTATATTTGATTACACTTCCTGCGATAGCCACTGTTATTTTAATTATAATTATCTTGTTGATCAAGACAGTACCTTCTTTTTCAGTGTATTACTATCACTTCCTCTATTTCAGAAATTTGGCATTATTTCAATTTCAAACAAATTTCTAAATCTAAAGCTTTTTTCAGAAAATATAAAAAAATATTATAAAAAGAAAAAGTCTATCGGCTAAGAGCTTGAGTCAATAGTAAACTCATCTAGCAAACAAAAATAGTTAATCAGAAAAGTCAAAATATATAAATAAAAAAATATAAAAAATATTATTAATATAATATATTAATATTTCATGAGCTGTTCCAGTGGAAGAATTATTATCAAGTATTGTTTATTTGTTTACTATATAAAATTAGTGAAGCCTTTATTTAAACAACTTTTTGTGAAGCTAAACTAACACCACACACACACACACACTCACACACTGTACATACACTACGACATACATAAAAAACAAGATTCACATAAAGTGGGAGTTAATTAAAAAAAAAAAAAAACCTATTTATTAATTAATTTTCTTAAATGCCAGAATTGTTACCTAAATCTTGTTTATATACTAAATTATTTGGTTTGGTTGTTATTTCTAGATAAACTTGTATTTTCTTTTAGTGTATATATATATAAATACAACAAATATGTGGAGAAAACTGTGTGTTTTATAATTTATATTAAATAATAAATTAAAGAAAAATATTTAAAGGAAAAGATTAATATTTTCCATTAATTACTTTGATGCCATAAATAAAATAACTTAGTTTTTGAAAATTAATTAAGCAGTATTTATGAAACACACAGGGTTTTCCCTTTATTTTCTATATGCTTTTGGTCTCATTTGTATTATTCTTTGGTTTTAGAAATTTTTCCAAAACGTTATACGATTTATAGAAAACCTAATTTAACCACCACCCCCCACCCAAAAGAGAAAAAAAATAAAAACATATTAACAAATGAGAATGCTTAAATAAAATAATTAATATCAATACTAATAAATCTCTCCTATTTATTTAGGTATTTTATGATCTAATCAGGGATATTTCATCGCGTAAAAAACAACGTCAGACGGACGTGAAACAGCCGCCGAAGCCCAATTCTCATTGCTGCCAACTGCTGTAGGATGGAAACAACAACAACAACAAAAAGGACACTTGCAGGATAACACCAACCACACGATGAAGGGAAAGTTATAATAAATAAAAACCAACTGCAGCAGCAAACATCTAGCGACAACAACGGCCACACGGATAACAACAAACAGATGATTATAAAATAAAAAAAGAAAAGAAAAAAAATAACAAAAAAAAAATACAAAGGAAGAGTACGAAATGTTAATAAATAATTAACTTAGAGTGCGCCAGATCATACACACACACTCAAACACAAGCAGAGAGAATATCAAAATTATATATTTGCCACCCAAAAATAAAAACTCTAAACTTGCACACTTAATCCAAGAATTAAAAATTGCATTGTAATATAAATAAATATATATATATTATTTAGGCAACAAATTTGCTAAGGAAAGCATTATAGATTCTGTCGCCTTCTTTTCGATTTTTGTGTTTTCTTTGCAAAAACTAAAGAGTAAAGCGTAAAATTATTCAATATGTATTCACTCATTCATTCTTAAAAGCCTAAAAAACACACACACAAAATTCTTATGCAACATTAATATTAAATGCAACAAATTATGAATATGAATACGTTTTTTTTTTGTGTTTTTGTAATAATTTAAAGTTAAATAGAAAAATGCAAGATATACAAAACAAACCACACAGAAAAGCTTTTTATAAATACATCTAAATATATGTATGTATATTTAAATATATACAAAATAGTTTAAAGTACATAAACATAAAATGGAACACTTAAAATGCTAGAAAATATAAAACAAAAAGAAAAGCGATAGCGATAAACAAAAAATATCTCCATTTATTAATTAAAAAACAAAACAAAAAACGAGAAGTGAATCGAAACAAATTTTTAATGCAATTTTTGTAATTTTCTAAACTGAAAGCAAAATAATGAGTAGAGATAGAAAACATTTATAAAACAACAACAAAAAATGGGGGAAAAACGAGCAAAACCTAAAGGTTTTCCCTTATACCAATGGTTATTTTTTTCATGCTGAAACACACATCCACTATATATATATATATTTAGGACCGATTAATCCAGATTTTGATTTGCTTCTGTCTAATGTTTACTTTTGTAAAACTGCATTCTGTATTGTACTGTTTAAGCTATTATTATTATGATAATTATTATTATTATTATTAAATATATAAGTTATGTACGCAATCAATTGATGGACGGTTCTTGGCTTTTGTATCAAGCATTTTCCTCTCCTCTCTTCTACTTTCTTCATGCCCAAAACAAAATTGTTGCTAATAAACAGAGAGATGCAAAGAGCCTCGTCACAGCTGGAACACTTGAAACAATTTCCTCCCTCACACATACACACACTCATGTATCAAAAATAAAATTGTGCAACAACCCGCATTTTTTATATAAATATATATATACACATATATATATATATATAAATATAAATTATTATTATGAGAGTTAAATAATGGCGATTGAGCGATTGAGTGTACGTTTAGCTTGACTCAGAAACAAACCGAAAAATACGAGAAATAAAAACAAACAAAAACCAGAAATCGTTGATGTTATTATTGAGTATATTTTTACCATGATACATGGGAAAAATTGGGCAGGTGATTAATTAATAATTAATAAATGATTTAAATGAATAAATATCTGTAAACCATTATTGAATTATGTTGACTAACAGGAAAGGCTTCAGGCAATTGTTTAATTTATTAAATTGCTGATATTATCATTAATTAATTTATTACGTAACGTCTGTTATAAAGTTTTCCTAATTTTCTTTGGTCCTTGACTAATTTTTTAATTCTAAAATTTATTTTCCTTTCGGTATGGTTAGAGAGATGTGTTTTTTGCTGTTATTAAGTTATGTGAGAGAATATTGAAAAAACATACATTACAAATATTTTAAACCCCGATTTCTTTTTCTGTATGATTTTCTTATTTTTATTTTGTAATTTTTTCAATAAATCAAAAATTAAAAATCTGATAACTAAGCAATAAGAGCATTAATTTCATTTCGGAAAGCTTTCCTATGTTAGTTTTTATTAGGTTAATAAATCTGCATACTTAATTAAAAATTTAAAACAAATTAAAATTTTTATAAATTTTTGAAAATTTTAACGATGTAACCCCTTATAAAATTTTGAAATTTTTGAAAAAAAATTTATTTTTGTCGGACATAGCTAGATCGATTCGGCTATCGATGCTGATCAAGAATATATATGGTTTATAGGGTCGGAAATGACTCCTAAATTTAATATTAAAAAAAAATACATTTTTGGCCAATTTTTGAAAAAATGAATGATGTAACCCCTTTCCTTTTTTTCAAAAAATGGAAAATTTCTGAAAAATTTTTTTTGGTGCCGTAGGTGGCTAGATCGATTCGGCTGTCGATGCTGATCAAGAATATATATGGTTTATAGGGTCGGAAATGATTCCTAAATTTAATATTTAAAAAAAAATACATTTTTGGCCAATTTTTGAAAAAATGAATGATGTAACCCCTTTCCTTTTTTTCAAAAAATTGAAAATTTTTGAAAATTTTGTTTTTTTGTCGGACATAGCTAGATCGATTTGGCTATCGATGCTGATCAAGAATATATATGGTTTATAGGGTCGGAAATGATTCCTAAATTTAATATTTAAAAAAAATACATTTTTGGCCAATTTTTGAAAAAATGAATGATGTAACCCCTTTCCTTTTTTTCAAAAAATGGAAAATTTCTGAAAAATTTTTTTTGGTGCCGTAGGTGGCTAGATCGATTCGGCTGTCGATGCTGATCAAGAATATATATGGTTTATAGGGTCGGAAATGATTCCTAAATTTAATATTTAAAAAAAATACATTTTTGGCCAATTTTTGAAAAAATGAATGATGTAACCCCTTATCTTTTTTTCAAAAAATGGAAAATTTCTGAAAAATTTTTTTTGGTGCCGTAGGTGGCTAGATCGATTCGGCTGTCGATGCTGATCAAGAATATATATGGTTTATAGGGTCGGAAATGATTCCTAAATTTAATATTTAAAAAAAATACATTTTTGGCCAATTTTTGAAAAAATGAATGATGTAACCCCTTATCTTTTTTTCAAAAAATTGAAAATTTTTGAAAATTTTGTTTTTTTGTCGGACATAGCTAGATCGATTCGGCTATCGATGCTGATCAAGAATATATATGGTTTATAGGGTCGGAAATGACTCCTAAATTTAATATTAAAAAAAAATACATTTTTGGCCAATTTTTGAAAAAATGAATGATGTAACCCCTTTCCTTTTTTTCAAAAAATGGAAAATTTCTGAAAAATTTTTTTTGGTGCCGTAGGTGGCTAGATCGATTCGGCTGTCGATGCTGATCAAGAATATATATGGTTTATAGGGTCGGAAATGATTCCTAAATTTAATATTTAAAAAAAAATACATTTTTGGCCAATTTTTGAAAAAATGAATGATGTGACCCCTTTCCTTTTTTTCAAAAAATGGAAAATTTCTGAAAAATTTTTTTTGGTGCCGTAGGTGGCTAGATCGATTCGGCTGTCGATGCTGATCAAGAATATATATGGTTTATAGGGTCGGAAATGATTCCTAAATTTAATATTTAAAAAAAATACATTTTTGGCCAATTTTTGAAAAAATGAATGATGTAACCCCTTTCCTTTTTTTCAAAAAATGGAAAATTTCTGAAAAATTTTTTTTGGTGCCGTAGGTGGCTAGATCGATTCGGCTGTCGATGCTGATCAAGAATATATATGGTTTATAGGGTCGGAAATGATTCCTAAATTTAATATTTAAAAAAAATACATTTTTGGCCAATTTTTTTTAAAAAATTGCAATTTTTTGAAAATTTTGTTTTTTTGTCGGAGATGGCTAGATCGATTCGGCTATCGATGCTGATCAAGAATATATATGGTTTATAGGGTCGGAAATGACTCCTAAATTTAATATATACAAAAAAATACAAATATTTAATTGTTGATGGTGCGTGTCATAGAAGTTTTCAGGATAGTGGTTATAAGGAGGAGATCTTGATTTTTTTCCAGCTAATCCAATGTTGTTCTTCAATTATATATAATATAAAAATTATATATAATATAAAAATTATATATAATATAAAAATTATATATAATATAAAAATTATATATAATAGAAGAATATATATAGAAATTGAATCACTTAATGCATTTTACTTTTATTAAATGCCCGGTACCAAACACATTGTGAATGAAGTTAAATGGAACGTGAAAATTATAAATTAATTTTTGAATTATACTATATAATTTAAAAAACTTTAGTTAAGCAGATCGGAAGGCAAAAGAAAATGTTGACAATTGCTAGAAACATGTTTCGCAACACCGAAATAAAAACAAGTGTTGCTAGATATAAAATGTGGGAAAATTCCCTTAAAAATTTACTAATATTACCTTTGAGCCCTCTTTGGAATGTAAAAAAGGAGTATTAAAATATTTTCTTTGAAATCATTTTTTTTTATTATTTTGTTTGTTTTTTTTTGTTTGCATTTTCTGTTTTCTTTACACATTTACATTTATATAATATATATATATATATATCATTCCTCATATATAATTTGTATTATTTCTTGCCATACTTTTTAGATTTTGTTGTTGTTTATTTTTTTTGTTCTTTTTTTAATTATTTTATTTAAAATTAATTTTACATGTTACATTTACAGCTAAAAAGGTTTTCTCTCGTTTCTTTTTTTTATTTTGTTTTGTTTTCGCGTTTGAAAATGTTTATTGTTTTTTGTTGTAATCTTTTCTTGTTGTGTTTGTTGTCTGCTTCTCCTATAAATATACTTTTTTTTGTTGAGTTTTCGCCTTTGTTTTCTTTACTTGATATTATATATTTAATGATAATTATAATTTGCAATACTCCCGATTTGTTTTCAACTTAAAGAAACAAGTTATTTAAAAACTAATAATTAGTTAAGTTAAGCTTACGAATAATGAAATGAAACGTTTTCTTGTTTCTACTTTGCTGGCTTTAATTACAAATTACACACAAAAAAGTATTATGTTCAATTTTGGCATTACTTGCCTACTTACAAGAGTAATTAAAAAAAAGACGCGTGGGAAACACATTTTCGAGTGTTTCGTAATTAATCAAGAGAAAAAAAATCATAAATTACGGAACATAAAACTAATTAAGAGTTAATTTTAATTCTTCAAATGTGTGTTGCTGCTGCTTTCGATTTGCTATTATTATTTTTTACATTTGCTTTTATGAGTTAGTAGCAGAAATCAAGAAATCAAGATATCAAGTTAAATATATTATATTATTTATCAAAGTTCAATCTTCTCTTTCGGCTTATGTGACTAAAGCATTTTGACATTCAAACACATTTACACGCACAATCCACACAAATATTTACTATATTCTCTAGGTTTTCATTAAATTTTGGACTTTTAAATGATTAAATGTTTGCATTGCATATATTTTTTGTTTATTTTCTCTTGTAAACTTTTTTTGTGTGAAAATAACTTTTGATTTGATGTTCGTTAAAAAGAAAACAAATTTCTTGCAGCAAAAAAACTAAAAAAAACTCGTCTCTTTAAAGTATTTACAAAATATATTAAACGTTTTACACTCGCTCTATCTCTCTCTCTCTCTTTCTGTCTCGTTCTTTCTTTAGTTGGTGTATACAAATATATATATATATATATAGATAGATGATATATAGTTTATATTCCTTGTCTCCCTCCGTTGGTAAAAAACTTGCAAATTGAAGTGGAGAGAGTGTAAAAGAAAGAAGAGACAAATCTCCTATATCGCCTTCTCTCTCTTTTTCTGTTTTGCTTTCTCCGTCACTGTCTCTATCTCTGTCCTTCTTTATTGTTTAAGAGATATCGTTTTTTCTAATACTTTTATCAATTCTCCTCCTCCTTTGTTGCCAGATATATATATATATATCTATTCTAACACATACATATTGAAAAAAATGCTCCAAAATATAACATTTAGTTTTGTTTTACTGCTTTTCTTGTTGTTTTTCCTTTTCTCTAAATTTTCTTTGCTCTTAAATCGACAATTGTTGTTGTTGTTTTTCATGTTCTGTAATTCTAAATCGGTTTTTTAATATTGTTTCTAGTATATAAATATTTCTTGTTTGTTTTTTTTTTTTATAATAAGCTGTTTTAAACACGGTTCGTTAATGTGTGTGATTGCTGCTTTTTTACTACCGTAAAATGATTCTATTTTCGACTTTGATTCCATTCATCGTTAATCGTACAGTACAGTACAGTACAGTACGTTCAATGGCGTTAAGGCAAGAAATAGTTTTACCCACACACATTTATCTTTTGCTGCCTTATGGCTATGAAACGCACTACTACATATTAATTAAGTGTATGTTTATATGTCTTATACGCATGCATGTCTTTCCCACGGAAAATGGAAACGAATTAAGAACCTAACTTGGAGATCTAACTTTAAACAAACGAAATTCTGTAACAGATTGGGGTTAATAATAGTTTGGGGGGGTGGGGGTGGGGGGTGGTTATAAGTATTGTTTAGCTTATTGCACTATTACACACACATTGTTCTCTACACAACGTCTACGACGATGTTTTGGTTTATATCTTTTCATATATATCGCTAATTCAAATGGGTATTATTAGCCCAATTCCTTGTGGGTGCACTTTTTATTCACATTTTGAATTCAAATTACTAAATGGCCAAAGCAGGGTGTCGGTAAAAATAAAATTATAAATCGAGTAAGAAAGAAAGGGATGTATATCGAGAGGAAATTCCCAATATCATATCATTTCATCATTGATATCAGGCAAATATAAAATAAATAAAAAATCTGGGTGACAAGAAAGCTAGGCTTTGGTGTATATCGAGTGGAAAAATCCGATATCATATCGATACATAATAGATATATCGAGATTTTCTATAGACATCAGGCAGAATTAAAATAAACTAAAAGAGAAATGGTTAAAACGGCTATACGGCTATATATGGAGAAGAAATGTCCTATATCGAAACAAAAAAAAAATAAAAAAAAAAAAAAAATTCAACAAGAATGAAAGCTAAATTCGGCACGCCGAAGTTTGTATACCCTTGCAGATTTTAATTCGATCACTAGAAATTAATTAAATACCTAATTAAATTTAGCTAAAGCTAGCTTCAAAACAAAAACGGACAGACGTACGGACAGACGGACATGGCTAGATCAACTCGGCCATTGATCCTGATCAAGAATCGGAAAAATATCTCTTTCACTGCGTTGCAAACTTCTGCAAGGGTATAAAAACATGAAAGAAAGCTAGGCTTTAAGAAAAAAAGGGTGAAAGAAGGAAGGTTCAGTATTAACATAACGAGATTTTCCACCTTTCCTACCCGGTAACTAAAACTTTAACTTAAATTTAATTTTAAATTTTGGGGGTCTAGAGTTTTAACAACAAATCACATGAAGATTTTTTGCTTTGGCTCAAGACTGCGAAGATGTTGGTTATATGATTTTTTCTTTTTGTCTGGCTGCCCTGTGGCTCTTTCCGTTATATCTTATGGTTATGCCTGATTTAAAGTAATTGGTATTACATTAATTGAATTTAGAACATCGATAAGCTTTGTATTTTATCGGTATTCTATAACAAATTATTTTTAAACGTTTGTGTTTACATTTTTTTACTTCTCTATTAATTCTATTTAAATTTATGTTTAATGTAAATTTTTGAATGTGCACACATTGAGCATTTAATGTGAATGTAACAAAAAGTGCCCGTGGAATTGGGTTATAATTTAAATTGGTTTTACACACAGATACAACATTCTCCATCTCTCTTGCGCTTAATTTTTTCTTATGGTTAATGTTGTTGTTGTTTTTTTTTTTGTTTTTTTTGTTGGGCACACACACATAAATACATACATTCAAACACTGTAATCTGTTATATAGTGTTATTGATTTGATTTTAGCTATATGTATTACTTTACAAGTTTGCTTGAGAAGATGTTTGTCCATCATGTAAGCAGGAGGCAACTTTGGTAAATTAAAATTTTGATTGAAAAATTCTTGGTGTAATCAAAACTTGTGTTTTCCAATGTTGCCTCAGCTAACTTGATGGACATGAGAATGAAGAAGAACTTGTTGTTTTTGCCATTTTGCGGTAGTAAAAAGATATTTTTTTTGGCTGGTTCTGCTAGCGTTTCTGCTGTTGGTCAAGAAAATATGGCCATATGCGATATATATATTCCCACTAAGAGTTATATATATATCTGTATATATGGTGCCACATGTTGTAGATGATAGTAGATAAATCTTTTCATTTTTTGTTACACATTAATTTTGGAAAATCATTGTTCGTTTACATTTAAAAAATTTAGAATTATATTTTTCTCTTTTTAGAGTTAAGATTTAAGTATACATTTATATATATATATATAGATATATATATATATAGTTGTGTATATTTATAAAGCGTTACCCATTGGTGGTTTCTGTTACAACAGCGCATTTTGGTTTTCGTTTTCTTCTTCCTTTTTATGCTCTTGTTTTTTCGTTTTTGCTTACTTTAATTCTTTTACAATTAAGTGTGTGCTAATTCCTATATATGATTTACTGTTTAGTTGTTGTTTTTTGTTGTTGTTGTTGTTGTTGTATTTGTTGCATCTGATAGATCTAGGCTTTTCACTTTAAAGTAATACAATTACAATTACAATACATCCTATATGTATGTTGTGGAGGCGCCTGTGTGTTGTTGAGTTGTAAATTTGCTTGTTGAAAATGATGTCGGTTTTATAACTGTTGTTGTTGTTGTTGTTGTTGTTGGTTTTTGTTGTTATTAAAAGCTGTCTCCTGTTGTTAAATATTGTTGATATCCGCTGCTTTGATACTATTTCATCATTTGAATGGTTGTCTTTCATTCTTTAGTTTGTTTTAGGTTTATTGTTCTTACATTTTGCTGCTGCTGTTGTTGTTGTTGTTGAATTTTCTATCGGTGTTGGTTGTTTCTATATAAAATGATTTATTCAAAAAAATAATTTTCCTTTCCATTTGTGGTTTAAACATTTAATCATTACTTTTGTTGATTTTCAAAATCGATGCTACGTGTTGGGCGGAACTGTTTTGCTGTTTTTGTTGCTGTTGTTAATTTATGTAAAAAACTACAGCTCTCGTTTGTGTTGTTGTTGTTTTTTTGCTGTTGTTGTTGACAGTTTTTTAATGCATTTATTTATCGTTTTGTTGTTGTTGTTTTATGTGTGCCAAGTATGAAAAATAGTTGGTTTTTGTTGTTGTTGCTGTTTCCGTTTAAGAAAAAACAAATTCAAAGAGTTCGAGAACAGCGAATGAATATATACTTGTTCTAGGTTCTTCTCGAGGTGGGAGCCGTTGCACACAATTCAGTTTTTTGTTGTTGCTGTTTTTGTTATTGTTTTAGAGGCGCGTTTGTTGCTGTTGTTGTTGTTGTTGGTTCACTGCGCCGTCGCGCCAGCACTAATCATGAGGTAATTCCGATTGTCCTTGTCCGCCTGATGAAAACCTATTTAACAAACAAATACAGAAATTATTTTAATAAAATTAAAGATTAAATTGACTTTAAACTCACCATTCGCCGATCCACCAGTGGGCACAGCAGCGGCCACAATGGAAGCGCCACCGTTCAAGCCATTAGCTGACGATCCAACCACACTCGTTCCATGGAACTTCAGGCCAACGCTTCGGGCTCCCACTAAGTGGGCATTGGCCGTGGCCGCCGGTGTACTCTGTTGCGTGGGTGACGACGAACTGGATGACGAGCTGGACGACGAGCTGGACGACGATGACGACGATGATGAGGATGAGGAGGATGAGGACGAGGAGGAGCCCATAAAAGAGGCCGACGATGAGACGCCACTGGACGAGGAGCTGGGCGACGGCGATGGCGTCGAGGGTGTGGGTGAGCCACGAATGATTGTAGCGCCCGATGTAACAACGGCAGAGGATGCATTGCTGCTGGGACTGCCCGCCGGGCTGCCGTTGCTGTGGTGCAGTGGCTGCTGATGCTGATGTTGGATTGCCACCGCAGTGGGTGAGATTGCCAGTATGCTGCTGCCACCATTCTTAATTGTCATGATGCCCATGGCCGGAGTAAGGGTGGTGGTGGCTCCTCCGGTGTTGTGTTTGCTGCTGCTGCTGTTGGCATTGCTGGCTGCTGCAGTTGCTGTTGGTGGGCCATTGGTTTTGCTTATCACAGTTGTTAGCTGTCAGGAAATAAAAGCAAACCATTATTAATAGTTAATTGTTTATTATTAATTACTAATTGTAGGTAATGAAAATAGTGGATATCAACAAACATTTCCATAGCTTTATGCCATCATTATGTGTCGATATTCACAATTTTGTGGCCTGTATTTCTTACCCCAGTGACACCACAGGCGGTGGTGGCATCAAACAGAATTGTGGTTCCATTGCGGCCACTGGCTGATGCTGCTGCTGCTGTTGCTGGTGCGGATGATGTGCTTGTGGCTGTGCGGGGAGAGACAGAGAATCCGAGATAAGCAACCAGAAATGGCACAACTCCGAGGGTAACTGGTGGTGCCTCTGGCTACAAACCTTTTTCGGCCTGTGGAATGGTCTGCTGCTTCTGCTGATCGCTGGCCGTCGCCGTGTCCCTTCTCAAATTGTTCAATTGCTTTTGCAGCTCAATTTTCTGCTTTGCCAGCTGCTCCGCCTCTGCTTCCTGTTCGCTCTTTCGCAGCAACAGTTGCTGTCAAATAAATAAATATATTTTAATAATTAGTGATTGTTTGAGGAGCAGGCTAAATTAGCACTAACCCTGACATATTCGTTGGCCGATTCGAGTATTGTCAAGTTGGAGGTCTTCTTTCGATCCTCCTCCCTCATGGGCAGCTCCTTCTTGAGTTGGTCGTAGCACTCCTTAAGCTGGGCGCGTCGCTCCTTCTCCAGCTTGTTGTGCACCTCCCGAGTGCCCGCTCTGTGGGAATGCAATTTAAATAAAATGTATATTTTTTTTAAGAAGAAATCTTAATTAATACTCCTCACCCATTGCTGTTGGAGCTGGTGGTGCGCCTGCGTCCGCCGTGGCCGGTGTGAGTGTGATTATGTGCCTGTATTAGCTGAGATCCTTGCGTCGGCGCCGATGATGCCACATTCATGACCATCGCTCCTGCTCCGGCTCCTGCTCCGCCCGATGACGCCGCCCCTGAGCCGCCAGCCACGCGTATCGCTGAGGCAGCGGCCAAATCGGGCAGCATGCTGCTCTGCTGTTGGCGATAGGTGGATGGATTCAAGGATGCACCGCCGCCGGACGCACCCCTCACGATATGGGGCTGAATGTGCTGATGGTACTGCTGCTCCTGGCTGGGGGCTGCAATTTTATGGGATAGTGAGTACGATCGGATCCGTTGATTCGTGTCCGTCACTTTGCGCGTGGACATGGGCGGCGGTGTGAGGGGTATCCCCGCTTTGCCCCCAAGCGCATCTAAGCAAATTCTTTTGTGGTTCAGCAGCAGGACATCCTCGACATCCGATAGCGACAGATCATTGCTACGAATCCCCTCGATGGGACCCAATTTGTGCTTGGCAGGTTTGCAGGATGCAGGTGTTGTTGCAGCTGCCGCTGCTGCTGTTGCTTCCACTGCTGTTGTTGCAGTTGCAGTTGCATTTGCATTTGCAGTTGCAGTTGCAGTTGCAGTTGCTGCTGTTGCCAGAAGCAGAAAGGCAGAGCCAGCTGCGGTTTGGGGTGTGAGGGTAAAGGTGTTGGGTGAATTATTTGAGGACGCAGAGGATGTGGAAGAAGAGGGGGGCGAGGCAGAGTTTCCCATCAATTTTGTTGTTGCTGCCACTGATGTTGTTCTGCCATTGGCAAGTAACTGCTGTTGTTGTTGTTGTAGTTTTTGGGGGGTGTTGTTGTTGTGGTTGCTGTTGTTGATTGTTGAGGAATTAGTATCCTCTAAAATTAAGCCGTAAAGTAAAGAGAATTGGAGAAAAAATCATAAAATTAAGTTGAAAAATCATAATCGTAGAGAGCAATTTAAAAAATCATTAAAACAATTTTTTGTATTATTATTTCGTTAATTAGGATGTGTGAAATGTTATTAATGAGTAATGAGCAAACGCATATTAATATGATGAACCAAGTATTAATTACTGCTTTTAATATTACTTTATACACAAATTATAAAAAGCTTTCAGAAAATAATAATAATAATAATAGTCGAACTATGTTTCAAAAATCTATCTCTTCTACGATTTCAGCGTATACTTGATGTAAATTGAAATTAATGCATTAAAACATTACAAAATTAATATTATTATATTTAAAAGCTCCACATAAATCTGTAAATCTGCTATTTTGGCACCAAAAAGGTAATCATTTTCTTGGACTAAGTAATTGTTTTTAACTGGAATAATTACAAATACCAGAAAACACTCATTTACATACATATATTAACCAAATAAAGACCCAAATTTAAGGTCAAAAATGAACACAAAGAACATAGAAAATAAGCAAACAGAAATTTAATGAATGCAAATGAATTTGGGTTAAATACAACAGACAACAACAGTAACAACAGGCAACAATCAGTGCGCGATGAAGGTCCTTTAGTGGGTCAATTATATATATGATTAGTGCGTGAGCGATCGCCGTATGCGTGTGTGTGTGTGGTGAATTAATTACGCATTCGTGGAAAATCCAATGCGAATTTTCCAAGCGGCACTCGCAACATCAGCAAATAAAGGCAATTGGTTGTTGTTGCTGTTGTTTCGCCTCCATTTTGCGGTGGGTTTTCTTTCTCAGGTGAAATGGGGGGGGTGGTAGTTTTTCACCGCGGGGGTTGCTGCTGGGTGGTTGGCGGTTTGTGCTGGGTATTGGGTGTTTTTTTTTTTTTGTGCTTTGGTATTAGTAAGGCTGAGACACGTGGCATAGCATTTTGACCGACCAGAAAACCCACAAAGATGGATTGAAATTGTGGCACATATATAAATTATTTAAATTAATAACTCTAACTAGCTGGCGGGATAATTCTTCTGATTATTCCTAGAATTTTTTCTAAATATAAAACTATTATTTTTCTGAAAAAAACATAGCCTTGCAGCTATATTAAGCCGGTAAAAAAATCTTGAGAGGAACATAACTCACATGATTTGTTGTTGAAAGTGTTTGACAGATCTCTGATACCATAACATAATACAAAGAAAAATAATAATAATAACGGAAAGAGCCAATACATGTCCACTTAACTTATACATAATAAACAGATATAAACTAAAAACTAAAATTAAACAAAAATAATAACAATTTGTACATGAATCTATTTCTATTACAGTGTAATTTTGTAGGGATAGAATTCGTAAAGCTCTAACTTAATCGAGGTACGTATACATTGGTTGTCAAAGCCTAGTAATATAATATCTACAATCTACACATATCTGATTGTATTGCGTTGAAGTGGGTCATTTGGCGAAAGCGAATATCGAATGGCACATAGCATAGCAGCACACTTATCAAAACAGAGAACTTTGTGCATCAAGAATTTCTACATATGTAAGCAAATATCGTACAAGTAGAACTAGAGCATTGTATTGCATTCGAAAATAGGTGTGATTTCGTGTCAACTTTAGGTTTTGCTAACAAATAAATACTGACAATGTGGGGAGAAATATAGTAGGAGCCAGGTTTTAGAGGTTTACAAGGTGGTTACAGGATTTAGAGGGTTAGAAAATAATACAAGCTTTGGTGTAAGTGTAACTTAAGTTAGTTTAAATATATAATGTACATAATAGAAATATACAGAATAGAGAATATAATACAAATAAAGCATATAAAGGAAAGAGCAACAGAGCAGCCAGATTGTGCGTCGCAAAACGCATGTGATTTGTTGTACCAACTTGTTAATAACATAAAAAAATAATAAAAATAATAAAAATAATAATAAAGAATCGCGTGAGAGCTCAAAGATCCTTTTATCTATCCATCTAGAGCATAGATTAAAATTGTTTTCTGCGAAATGTAGTTATCCTGTCACACCCCTTTATATAGCATACTTTTTAGGGGAATTCTACCTAACACTCCCTCTCACTTCTCTCTTCCCCCTCTTGTTGTTTCCTGGCACAAGTGTTCCTCCTCTCTCTCCCCTTTTTCTCACCTCATTCTAGCCCTGTTAACACCCACATTGCGTTCGGAGTGCCACGTGACGAAGGCGCACGTGGCTGCAACAGCAACACAAGACACACGCCCCACCATCCACGTTATCAAACTCGCACACATACATATACGACATGATATACAGTTAAAAAATATAAGAGAGTACTTTATAAATATTAAATATATAATACGACATATACAGTTAAAAAATATAAGAGAGTACTTTCTAAATATTAATGGCGTTTTTTGTAATATCAAAATACGATAAAGGCATACAAAAAAGCTCCATAAATTACATATATTTGAAGCCAGATAAATAAATAAATTTAGTTAATAAGTAGTTGAAATTATTAGAAAATAAATGGTAATATAAATAGAAATAATTGAATAGGAAGATAAAGAAATAAAAAAAGATAAACCGCCTTCCCTTGCTGACTCCTTTGATTTAATTTAATTCGAAAGTGTCCTTCTCTCCTTACTTCCCAAGGAAATATTTATAAAAAAAAAAGAAAACGATAATAAAGCTTGGAAGGGTCCTTCTTTTCTTGAAGTAGACAAGAGGTTAAGTAATCTCCTTCCTGCTGCTGCTGCTGCAGGACCACAAAATGTTCAAGTTGCTGCAGTAAACTTTGCAATGCACTTAAATGTTTAAGCAAGTCAGCACCAATGACTTGATGGTAATGATGATGAGGATGATGGAGATGGTGATGGAGATGGTGATGTTGCTGCCGTGAAAAATGGCGGCAAATTGAAGTTTTTCCCGGAAAATGAGTGCGAGTAGTACGTTGAAGCAGTAGAACAAGATGAAGAGAAATCCAAACCCAGGGAAAATGGAAAAAGCAAAAGAGGAAATTTGCATTTTTGTGATAATGCAAATCTTATGGAAAACAGCGACAGCAAATCGTTTGCATATTACAGCAAAGGGAGATGAAGGCAAAAATGAAAGAGCTTTAATAAATGTCTTCAGAGAGTTGCTTCAGGCTTAACTTTTTTAATATTTTAATATTTTATGTGTGTAAATATATATTTGCAATTCACGGCTCTTCCTTATTTTCCATAAATGATATCATATTGAAAAGATTTTCCATTAAACTTTAAAAGTATTCTTAATTTTTTTAATAATAATAATTCGTTCATTTATAATTTAGACCAGAGAATTACACCTATTTATCAGAAAATAAAAACAAAATAAATTTCCCGGGACTTTCGGGCCACAAAAATAGAAACCTAGCATATTTTATTTTATTTACTAAGCTAAAAAAAAAAAAGAAGTATCAAGTGGCACCAGGAAAATGAAAACTCTAGAGGAAACAAAAAAAATAAATTATATATATACAGCTGTCCAAATAATACACATGCAACATACAATACAACAACAAAAAGTTGAAATTTTAAAGTGCGAAGAAGACAAACATAAAACATAAAAGAAAGGCCAAGTAATATGAAATGGGCACGAAAAATAACAACAATAATAACAACAAAAACAAGAAGAAGAAAAAAAAACAGGCCAACAAAAATGCGTACAAAGTTCATTGACTTTGCTTTACACCAGCGCAGAGCTAAGAGAGAGCCACAAGCGGCCGCAAGAGAGTGGAAGAGAAGAGCGCCACAAAGGAGCGTTGTACTGAAGAGTGCAAGAAAAGCCCAGTTTTGCTTGCAAATTAAAACGCTAAGAGAGAAGAGAAAGAGATTTCTCACTCTCTCACGTGGGTTGTGCCACTCTCTCTCTCTCATACTCTCCCTAGCCGAGTTATGACTAATTTGTGCGAAACGGTAAGAGAGAGGAAAAGAGAGCGGGAGCTCAACATGACGTGACCCCAAACAACAACAACAGCAACAAGTACAAGCGTACGTGCGAAAAATACGAATGATGCGATGACAAAAGCGAAAAAGAAGCACTAAAAGAAAAAAAATAAAATACAACAAAATTTAAAGCCAAGGCGGAGAAAAAAAAAGGTCGTAGTATGTTGACAAAAAAAAAAATAATAAAGAGAAAAACATAAAACAAACAACCGAAATGAGCACAGCAAAAAGCAAACGAAAACAAAATATAAAATACAGTGGAGGCTCTCTAACTCGAACTTGGATTCTTTGTTTTCTATGATAAAATATTTCGTGCTGTTTAATATATTATATTTAATTATTATTGCTATATATTTTATTGCTATATTATTTAATTTTAAATTTTAAACCCAACTTAATAATTTTTTCAAGAAACACTCGATTCGATTTCTTTGTCGTGTTTCTTTTTACGTTGCATTTTCTTTATCCAATAGTCAAGGCAACAAAACCAACAACAACAACAAAAGGCCGCATGACAATTTAGCACATGCCAATTGGGCAGCGACGTCAGCGGCGCAGCTGACGTCGACGACGGCAAAGCAAACAGCGCGCTAAAAATATAACAGTACCTGCTGCTTGCCACGCTTGCAACCTGTGCCAGGGAAAGAGATAGCGAGAGAAACAGAGACCGAGAGAGAGTGGAGACGATTGCTGTTCGAGTTGTTGCTCTTTGGGTCTTTATATATTTTTTTTATTTAATTTTTTTTTCCTGCTATATTTTCCTCTTCTTATTTTTTTTTTGTACAGTGCGCGCCCACGCAAAGTGCAGTCGACGTCGACGACGGCGTCGCAAACAAGGTCAAAACAAGTTTAAATGCACCAAAGCAAAATGGAAAAGCAAAAGCCAAAAGAGAGCAGCAACAGTTTCGTTTTGGGCCAGGCGACAAAAGTGTCAATTGCAAAATGGAAAGCAATTGTATAAACCTTAAAATGCAATAACATTTGTCTATAAACTGAATAATACCAAAGAATTCTGTGAATCACATTCCAATCGTTCAACGATATCCTAAACAAATTGAGAAACTTAAACCTTGAGGTGTTTATTAAATATTTTCTGAAGACCTACTCAATGTAGTTATCGTAAACAATAAATTTCTGAGCAGTACGACTTTATCTGCAACATATTTGTTTATCAATCGAAAACTGAAAGGAACTTCAGTCAGACTTTATCAGAGAGTTAAGCAATAATAATAGAAAAATTGAACCCATTCCGGGAAAATGATTTGGAAAGTTAGATCGCCTGAACAATCACCTACTAATGTTTTGCATTTAGAAAAAAAAAAAGATAACCCGACCGACTTCCATACAGCAGCGGGGAGCTGGTTAGCAACAACTTGCCCTGGGGTCTTGTATTTCAAATGTGATATGGTTGCATATGTTAAAATGATGTGGCAATGTTTAATGGTCTTGTTAAGAGTTTTATACCAAGAATTGCGATAGAATTGATTTTCCAGAATTTCGTAAGATATATATTTAAAACCTATTAATATTATTATGGTTTTAAAGGTATGCTTATTCAGATAGCAAATTTATTATTACTTCTATTGGGCTTAAATCATGTCACATCACTATTTATTTTAAAACAAATAAGTTTACGGTGTTCTGGAATATCAACTCTTTTGGAGAAATTGATTGAAATTGTGTAGAGAGTTAAAGGATGTGGCTTGGAACTTACCCGAGATGGGGGCGCGACCTTCGGTGTGTCCGTTGGCGGCAGCGCTGCCACTGCCATTGGCGACGTAATCGTAATCGTGGGTTAATTGACTGCGCGGACTGTTGTTGGTGGCATTGGGCCCATGCCCGTGCCCGTGCCCGTTACCGTTACTCAGGCCGTTGACGTTAACGCTTACGTTGGAGTTCACGTTATGGATGCCGATACCGTTGCCATTTCCGTTCGTAAATGGCGGCGATGCAATAATTCCGTTACTGCTATTGTTCCTATTGTGCTGATTGCTATTGTTGTTGTTGTTATTGTTGGTATTGATGTTGTTATTGTTGTTGTTGTTGAGGGAGTTGCTCTTATAGTGTTGTTGCAGCTGGTGATGATGGTGCTGGTGGGAGGTGGGAATGGCCACGCCCAGTCCGATGGGACCGCCTCCCGCCTGCGGGAGCTTCTCATTCTGCTCTAGAAATTCAGCCGCCTTGAGGAGCACATTAATGCCTATACTCCGTGACATAGCATACACAGACAAAAAAACAATGTGCGCTCACTCTTTCTCTCACACGCGACACGCACACACGGATACACACACGCGGAACACGGTAACGAACACGTAAACGAAATAAAAAAAAAAAACAATTAATTACACCAACGCACAAATCCCGACACACGCAGGATAACGCCTAACCACACGAATCGTAGAGAGAGAGAGAGAGAGAGAGAGAAGAGAGAGTAGCGGTAAATTGAAGTCGCGGCACTTTGTTGTTGAAATTATTGTTGTTGTTTTTTTGTTGAAACTGGTCCTCGATCAATGTTTTAAATATTGTTTTTGTACAAAATTTTAAGAGTTTTTGAAACGTTTGGTTTTTGAAAATTGTACAAGTTTTTATCAACTGAATTTTGTTGTTGAATATTTTTAGATGGTTTTATTTTTGATGTAGGTTATGTTGATTGTTTGATTTATGAAGTTACTGATTTTGTTGTTGAAGTTTTATTCTGTTTAATATTATAATTTTTTTTCACTTTTAACATCGGTGGTTTCTGCTTTTTTTTTATTATTATTATTGTTGCTTGTGTTTTGTGGTATTTCTTATTAGAATGTTTAATTTGTTGCGATTTTCTTGTGGCTGAATGCTGAAAGTATAGAAAACAAGACACTATTAGTTTTGCTACGTAATCGACTAACAATATTTATACAAATAACATCTATTTACGGCATAAATAATATAGTTTGTAATCGGTAATTAGTTGGAAACTATTTTATTAGCACCACTCTGGCGTCGACGTCGGCAACAGCAGCTGTTGCGTTTGCGCTAATTGTGCACAGCTGCGTGGCAACAAAAAAAAATAAAATAAAATAAAGAACGAAGGAAAAAACAACAAAAAAACAAAAACAAAAGGTTAAGGCAAAGGAAAAAAAAGAGAGAGAGGAAAAGACTAACAGAGGGCAGGAGCTCCCCAACCAACAAGTTGCAGACAAAAGAGAGCGGGAGAAAGAGAAATATATATATAATAAACATAAACGCAGGCGAAAAAGGAAGTAATGAAAGATTGGCGCGTGCGCGCAGCCTTGTTCTCCATGCCTCCTCTCTCAGCCTTTCTTCGCCCCGCCCGCCTCCCTCCCCAAGCGCACCACTTGATCGCCTTCTCCTGTTTTCTCTCATTTCTTCTTTGCTTAGCTGCCATCAGCTGCTCGCTGCTCATGTGTGTGCGCGCGTGTGTGTGTGTGTGTGGGGCATTCAACTGAGCGGCAAGCGGCATTAAGAGAAAAGTAATGTTACATTGTGCCATTGTTGTTGTCATAATTCATATGAAAAGGTCAAGGGTCGCGCTCTCAAAAGAGAGCACAGAAAGTTGCAGCCGGCGTTATTTACCCAACAGCTGCTCTCCTCCCTCATCTACTTCCTCTTTTGCTCGTTCAACAAAGTTGAGAGCGAAAAAGAAAAAACATAAAGAGAAATTGAGGGACAGGAAAGAGCTTTGGATACGCAAAAGTCCTTCGAATGACGCTGCCTTGACATTAAACACGCTTCTGATGGCCACTCTCTCTCTCTCTCTCTCTCGCGCCTTCCCCACCCACACACACACTTCCTTCACACCCTCATTACCTTATACTACACCATAGGAATACCCTAACATATATAACCAGCACTATACTTTTTTGCAAAATGTTTTGGTCTCTTTATACCCTTGCAAGGGTATTATAATTATAGTCAGAAGCTTGAAACTCAGTGAAGGAGCCATTTCTGAACCCATAAATCATATTTATTCATGATCAGCATCAACAGCTGAATCGATCTAGACATCCCCGGTGAAAAATAAAAATTTTGAAATTTTATGAGGGGTCTAAATTTTGAAAAATTTATAAAATTTATAATTTTTAAATTTCAAATTGAGTATGTGAATTTAATAACCTAATAAAAACTAACATAGGAAAGCTTTCCGAATTAAAATTAATGCTTTTTTGGCTTAGTTATGACTTTTTTTGAACAGTAATATAATTAAATTTCAAACTGCAAGTTTATATAAACTTCGGATTATTATTCCACAACTATAGATTGATTGTCGTTCGTTCTAAATTAAATAATATTATACTACATCATTATGAATACATGAGAGTTTAATTTCTACATGTTGAATTGAGTGGTTTTTTTAATTGTTTAATATTAATTGAAAAATATATCTTCAAAACAGGTAAGTCCTATTAGTACATTTTTAGTTTTATAATATAATTTAGTTTGGCTAATTAGGATCCACAAATGAATGACATCAAAAATGTTAAAAACAAAACATTCTTTGAATTTTTAATTTCTTTTAAAGGGTATTCACAGCTTTGGTGTTGACTGATTGTTTCTTGCTATTTGTTTTCTTTTTTTTTTACGGGGTGACATGTTCATCGTCAACTAAGATGAAAGCTAAACACGATAAAAGAGAATTTGCGAGAGAACAAGGATGAGATGAGGAGAGCTTGGGAGCTGGGAGAGATGGGTGGTAATGGGCAGAGAAAACCTGCGGCGCGTGGCAAATTCTATTAAATATTCAAATCGAAATCGCTTTAAATGGCACGACAAAGCATAAAAAATCGCTGTAATTGACTGTGAGACACCCACGCAATCTCACACCAGAGCTTTTTTGGAATTTCGGAATGAAGAGAACAAAACTGAAATTTTATATTGTTCTACCTGAAAAAGCAGAAATCGACCCGAAAAAAAGAATAACAACAAAAGGACCAGAGGAGCTGACGAGCGGAGTCGCCGCCAGTCGAAGAGAAAGATAGGGGTGGGCTGAGGCAGTGGAAATCCACCCCACCAAGGGTCGAGGGCCAAAAAGTCGACGGCCAAGGGTCGTCATCGTATTTCCCGACATACCCTATGCTTCCCATTGTCAACCTTTCTTAGGCAGCGTGTGAATGGAATCGCAAAACATAGTAATATATTAACATATTTCAAATTTAACTTATTTATTTTAATTTGTATTTAATTTTAAAATTGTTTAAAATAACCATAAAATAGGTGCTTCTACTCTAAAGTCAAATCGTTATTATCGTATGGAATAACTGTTACTTCTTAGGGGAAGTTCAGGGAAGAAAGGGACATAAACCGGTAGGTTTTCCCTTCAAGGAGGGGTTGCTGCCCGATAGCAAGAGATTCCCCGTAAATATTAATTACATAAAACTCTCAAACTCAAACTGAAAAGTCAAAATGCTAAAGTTGCAAAGGTAAAAAGGTAAAAAGGTTAAAGGAAAAGAGAACAGAGAAATGGGAAATGAAACAGAGAACAAGAATAAATATGAATGGTCACAAATTAATGGAACATTTTGCGGTTGATTTAATCCTAAAGAGAGATGAGAAGGATAATGGAAGAAGAAGCTGATAAAGAAAGAGATTGGTAATCCAAGAAATATTTTGTGCAATTCGATCCCTTATCCTTTCTATACCCTTGCAAAGGGGTATACCGAATTTTGCAATGCATTGAAGCATAAAAAAAAAATATATATATATATATATGTATTCTTGATTATCACAAGTTAGTCAATTTAGCCATGTCCTTTTCTTAGGCAAGTCAGCTTTGAATTCATATAAAATGTTTAAAACTTCTATCGTTAATTGTTTATCACTCAAATAATATCTTAAATAAATTGAAATAATATTTGAGAAGAGTAGAAAGAAGAAATTTAATTGAAGTGTTTAAAACAAATTGAAAATAAAGAAATAACTAGAAGAAAAGCATACTTCTTGAAGCCGATATGCATAAACCCTAGCAGTTTAAATCATGATTATTCCTACAGAAATTTGATAATAACTAAGCCAAAAAAAAGCATTAATTTTAATTCGAAACTGTTCTGTATTAGTTTTTATTAGCTTAAGATATCTGCATACCCAACAATTTGACAATTTAAACAATGTAACCCATTATAAACATGTTGAAACAAAAATATATATTTCTGAGATGGCTAGATCAACTCGGCTGTTGAACTGTTCAAGAAGATATATGATTTATAGGGTCACAAACGACTCCTTCACATCGTTACAAGCTTCTGACTAAAATTATAATACCCTACAAGGGTATAATCAGCACAGAAAAATAAAAAAACAGTTCTGATTCTCTGAAGCTCTTCCGCTTTTCACTCACTCTCTCTCTCCCTCTCTCTTTCTCTTCCTTCTCTCTCACCCTCTCGGTGTCTGAGCATTTCTCTTTGAGTGTTTTATCACGCACTTTCTTTGCATTTCTTTCTGACAGTTTTCGTCATGTGTTATTGTTGCTAATTTCGAAATGAAGAGTGATGAAGCGTGCAATACAAAGCAAGGAAAACACTTCGTTTTTTTATTTTCGCTGTATAAAAATAGCTAAAAATGTGAAACAGGAAAATCTGCTGCGGTGTGAGTGAGTTTTTCCGTAATTTGTTGTGGAGGTTTATTAATTTGTATAAATATTCCACAGGAAAACAAATAAAGAAAAACAGTTCATAAGCAATTGATGATGGAAAAAGAAATCAATAAATGAGAAAAATACCAATACATTAATATTTGGTGTACTAAATCATATTTAAATACATTTAAAAATATATATTTAAATACGCCTAGAAAAAGCTCAAACATGCACACACATCCATGGGAATCGAATACAAATAAAGCGCTGTCGCGAGAGCACCAATACAAATGCAACATTTTTTGGTTTATTTGGGCTTTTGCTGTTGTTGTTTTCTTTCTTTTTTTCCAACTACTTCGTTTACAACTTTTACCACACACTTTTCGATGCAAAACTTAAACAAAAAACAAACTTGGCTTGGTGTTCCTTTTGACTTTTTTTGAATTTAATAATTTAATAATATATTTTTTTTTTTTTCTGAACTGACGCAACTTTTAGAGTGTGACGTCTACGTCTGCGGCGACGGCGACTGCGACGCGCACGGTACGGCTAAACAAAATGAAATGAGAGAACAATTGGGCAAACGGAGCGGACGAAGTGGCTAGGCGGCAGAGAGCGGGCACCCCCCACGTAAGAGAGCGCAGCCTGCTAAGAGACGCGACGAAGAGAGCGCCCGCCTGGTCACGTCGCTTCTTTTATTCCTTTCGCGTTTGGCTTTTTTCAAGTTTAGGCTGGTGTGTGCGTGTGTGCGAGTGAGTGAGTGTGCGAGAGCGAATGGAATGCGATGCGAGACGGTATAAAAAAGCACGCGCTCCGCTGTACATTTTGTTGTTATTTTTGTGTGCATGGCAGATGGTGTGGAGAACAAAATAAAATAACCACAAACGAAAAAAAAGGAAAGAATAAGCAAGACAAGCCAAAACCCCACCCTCTCTCTCTCTTTCTTGCTCACCACAAAAAGGGGCACATGCTAAAAACAAAGCTAAAAGCAAGGCACCAGAGAGAGAGAAAAAAAAACTGAAGAACGGCTTTTTTAGGAAAACGAAAACCACTAAAAACAAGAATACAAAAATAAATTAACTAAAACGAGTTAAGTTCCGACCAACGTCAGCTAACGTAAATGCATTACACTCGCACGTCGTATCAAAGGGAATAGCTTAAAAAATAATACGGGATTAAAAAGCAAACGACAAGAGAAAGAAAGAAAGGAACAAACAGGCAAACAAACAAAGCAAACACTTTAAAAGCTATAAATAAAAATAAAAGCGAACACATTAGTTTGCGAAAACACAAACAATTCAATATACATGTATGTATGTGTTTTATGCAGCACATACGTCGTATGCATGTGTGCGAATGCCAAAGGAAAAGGAAATGCAAAAAAAAAAAAAATATATATCACACACACTGGCAGAAATCTTCGCACTTTGCACTTTTTGCACTTTGAAATTAGCTCACTATTTACCGTTAGAAATTTGTAAGCACTCTGCAGCTGCTTCTTCCTATTCTGCTCTTCGTGGGTTGCACTTAAACGTGAAAAAAAAATATATACGGGCAAGCGATTTGGTTGTTTTGTGCCTAGCTTTTGCGTTTGTATCCTCTGCGCCTTTATTTTGTTGTCCGTTTGGTCTGTTTCTTATGTTTCTTGTGTTGTGTGTTTCTTGTGTACGTTTCTTGTACGCTTCATGTGATTTTTTTCCTACCCGCACAAATGCAATGACAAAAGCAAACTAAATGCGAAACGCCGCTCAATGGCTTTAACTTTGCCTTTGCCGCTGTCGACAGCGCTGCCGCGGCATTTGCAAAGCAACAACACCACAGTGCAGCGGCCGACACAAGAGAGCGCAGCCAGCAGCATGGAGAAATACTGACAGAGAGAGAGAGAGAGAGCGAGAGAGAGAGCCCGTTAGCCGAGAGAGCGGCCAGATGAGAGCACACGTGACGCGCGCGTTGCGTATGCACATACAGCAGCGGTCAAAAATGTAAATACCTCAAGCTTATAATTAAAAGGAAGTTCTTATATATTTAATACAATTGACATTATATTTTGTTTTTAATTTTATATACTTAATAAAGTTATATTTGTTTGGTTATTTAATTTTTTCGATGTAATAAAAGATGCTATTATTACAGCTTTGACTGTGTGCAAGCTTGTTTGTTTGCCTGCATGCATGTGTACATATATGCACATATGTAGGTGTGTTGGTTCGTTGCTGTTGCTTTTCTGGCTTTCTTGCGCTTGTGCATAGCGAAACAGGAAGAAAAAAAAACAAAAGCAATAACAACAGCGCCTTGTAATTGTTGATATGTCTGCTGGTGGCACGAGGAACATTAGGGCGGACCCATAAAAAACCTACGTTGCAAATAAAAGTGCTAAAGGTTAAAACAAAATATTACACAAACATTATAATGTTATATTTTTGATTTTTTATTAGGAACAATCTGAAGGAGCTTCTGCTCAGTTGCTGCCCTCAGCTGACGTCAATGCTGCCTGCAGAGTCTCTCTCTTCCTTTCTCTTTGTCTCCCTTCCCCCCTCCCATTACACTTCCTTTTTATGCTGGGCTCCATCCATTCCCGTTCTCACTTTGATTCTCATTCGCATTTTGCTGCTGCTGTGTTGCTGCGTCATTGTTTCTTTCACGGCAACTTTTCCGCTGCTTCCTCTCTCTCCTCTCCTCTCTCTCTTCCTCTTCCATCTCCATCACTATTTTACCACTCCCTTTGTGCCGCCCAGCACCACCCCGTCTTTGGCACTGCCACTGTTATGCACTGTTTCGTGCACATGTACAGTAGAACTTGCCTAAGCGGCCAAATAATAATAATTACAGTTAAAAACAAAAAATTTATAGTTGCACTAGAACCAATGAGATTAATTAATAATTAATGGGATAACGTAAGTTAAGTACATTTTCTGTTACCATTAAAGTCCTTTTTTGTCCTGTACTGGCAGTACCCACTGTACCCTGTATGTTGCTGTCGCTGCTGCTTCTGCTGCCGCTGCTGCTGCTTCTGCTGCTTCTGCTGCTGGTGGTGGTGTTGCTGTGTTGTCTGTCTGGGCTTTTGTTATTGTTATGATGCGTCGACTGCGGCAGCGACGTCGGCAGCAATTTCGAAACGTGCTGGCATTTGTGTGGAACGGAACTTGTTTTGATATGCATGGCCTGCTCGCTCTGCCGGCGTCGCTGTCGGCGCCGCTGTCCAGCGAAATAAAGAAGCTGAGCCCTGGGCAAAAGCTGCAGCAACATTGCAGTAACACGACGCAGCAGAGAGGCTGGCAGCAGGCAGCAGCAGCGACAGCAATTGTTTGTTTTCATAATTTCTCGTGCATTTTGTTCTTAGTCTTTTCTGGAAGAAGACGAAGTTGTGAACCAAGGTGGGAGAAGTGGGAGCTTGAGGGGGGGCGGCGGTTAAGTAGGTGAGGCAGGGGGGGGGGAGGAGGGTTGAAGGTGTGAAGAGAGGGGAGCAGAAACAATGTTGCTGACGCAGCAGCAGCAGCAGCAATTGTCGAGGGTTCATTGTACTTTTTTGGGTCTCTGTGTTTTTTTTTGTCCCCACTCCGCTCTCAATATACCCTTTCCCCAATTTCCATCATCCACCCTGCTTTATCAACAGCTCTTTGTTCGCATTTCTAGGCCAAAATTTACAATTCCGAATATGGGTTTTGCAGGCAGCTCTAGGTAAAAATAACAAAAACAATAACAACTTTTCCTTAATCTAATTAAATGTTTATATACCCAGCAAGCCAAATGGTTCTATTAACTTTAAACCACTTAAGTTTTAGCGGTGAATTAATTATTAATAGTTCATTTTAATGTTTAATAATTCATGGAATTTCTCATATTCTTAAATATTATGTTAAACTCTTAAATAAAATGATATAAGCACAGCAAAAATAAAAAGAAGAACAGAAGAAAGAAAGAAAAAAGATATGTAAAATTAGGTCACACTATTTTGTAGTCAGCTGTTTAATTTTGTACTCCAACAAATCCACCACACGTAAATCTGAATTAAAAAATTCCATAAATAAATGTTTAAATCCTGATTCGAAGGTATATTTCAGTAAATTCTCCACAAAACTTAAATGAAATGAATTTATGGATGATTTAAACGAGTTTTGATTGAAAATGAGTGATTGAAAAGAGCTGAAACGATTATTTATACTCCACAAACTCTCCTTAATCAAAAACAAACCTTCAGAGAATCACAAAACTTGATATTGAAGAAGTACTCTACAATTTAAAGTCTTCAGAAGAAACGAAAAGAATGAATATGGGAATATGTATGTACATAGTATGTATACTTGATGTACATGCATCATATATATGTACAAAATTTTTAGCATACTGTTTGTTTTAACTTAAGGTCGACACAAAAATAACAACAATTGCCCTAGGACAGGGAAGAGTACAACAAAAACAAACTTGTTTACCACCAGTTTCCATTGCTCCTCTCCACCACCATCATCATCCCCCACCCCACCGTTCTCCACGATCTTCGCCTTGCCCCTCCTTTTGCATCCTTCTTCTTCACCGTTTGTTTCCTTGCGTTGTTTCTTGCTCACATAAAATACAGGGTGCGAATTTAACGAAAAAAAGGGAAGTAAAGAAGTGATGATTACGAGGTGCAAGAAAGGGGGAGGTGCAGGTGCAGGTGCAGCACCAAAAGGTTAAAAAGAATGACCGAAAAAAGTTCAAAGTGCATGACAAGGCAAAACGGAAATCAAGGCGAGAGGAAACAGACAAACTCTAATTGGAGTTCGATACACACACACACACACACACACACACACACACACACGAATAAGAAGCAGAAGCAGCGTGGGCGACTGACAATTTGCTGTGGAAACACAAGAGCAAAAGGAGTAGACAGAAAGAGGGGCGGCCAAACGGGAAGGGGGAGGCAACGAGCAAGAGCTTGGCGGAAAACCGGGTGAGCGAAAACAAAAACAAACAAGCTCAGCTCTTGTAGGCTCTCTGTCTCTCTCTCTCTCTATTTCTCTCTCTCCCTTGTGGAGAGTGAAAACAGATGGAGAGCTCCAAAACAGGATGACGAACGAGCGTGCAAAGGGACAGCTGAGGAAAATGCGTCGCAAAAATAAGGCGCAGGTGCGATGCTAGGAAGATGCGTGCAATGGCGTGTAAGAGGAAGCGGAAAGACCAAAGAAAAGGCGAAAATCTTCAAATTGTTTAAATATTTGTTAAATAAATTAATAATTGATTTTTATCAATTAAAAGGATGCAATTTTAATTAGTTATTTTGATTAATTTTATTTAATTTGCTTAAGTTTTATTCACAAGCACCTGTGTGCTTCAAGCTTAAATACAGGACAAAGTTCTTTAAGAGGTTTTTAATTATAAATTAATAAAATATAGCAAATTTGTAAAAGACTCCAAAACATATGTATATAAATAATATAAAATATAATATCAAAAAGGCTAAAGCTTTGATTTTTTTCAGTGTAAAATGCACTCTCACTTTAGTTTCGCTCTCCTCGATTTTATAGTTAGACAAAAACAATGTTCAAAATGGAAATAAATTCATATAAACAATTGTATGTATATAAATCATAATTAAGATTAAAGAAATTTATAATATTTAAGAAAAACTTAATTGAATTTAATGGGCTTTGCAAATGAAAAGAGAGCGTAGGAAATAGAGGGCAGAGTGGCAGAGGCATAGTGGAAAAAACCGGAAGACAAATGGCCAAGAGCGGCGGCGCAACAAGCAAAGAGAGCATAACGGGTAGAGGCAAAGAGAGAGACAGAGAGAGAGAGAGTGAGAGAGAGAGGGGGAGGAAAAACCGGGCTCGAAAATAAGCCGCAAGAGAGATAGAGAAGACGAGCAAACAAGTGAATGGAAACAGCAGCCAGAATCCACTAATAGAAACAACAATAACAATGCAACAATTTGTTGCCGCAACATGTTGACATACAAGTCAACGAGAGAGAGAGAGAGAGCGGAGAGAGAGAGAGAGAAAGCAGTCTCTCGTCCTTTGGCATTTCCTTACCCCCCCCTTCACATCCCACATATCCACCCCCCTTTTTCCATGTAATCGCAATTGGAAAAGCCACCTATTTGCATTTACATTTGCATGTTGCTAATGAGAAGGATCTGGAAGATGCTGCATGCATGCAGATGCATGTCCTCTTTGGTAAATTAAGAGGGGCGAAAGGGGGCGGGTCTGAAGATAATTATAAAGGATATAAGCTTAATTGTGTATGTACTATTACAAAAAAATATAAATATAATAATGTGTAAACATAAAGTTTTTTTTTTAAGGTTTTAAACACATAAATCATTTCTCACTGGAACTCTTTGATTTTCCTATATTATACTATAATATTTGATATAAATAGATACCCAAGTTCAGTTAGTAACAAGTGAGCAAAGAAATGCGTGCCGCCAAAGTAAACACAGTGAGCGGCTGCACAACGTGGCGTATGAGTAATGCAACCCCTTTCGCTTTAACCCTACAATGGCACGGCATGGTGATCCCATGAAACCCAAACAAATGCAGGTGAAACTAAAGAAACCAGTGCCGTGTGTGGGTTACGTTGCAAGTATACAAACTCCGGAAATACCAAGGAATTTTAATTAACAAAAAAAGGGGGGAACAACTAATACTGGCTTCAAGAGTATCTTAAATTATTGTTATTAAAAGGAAATAAGAGATTGTTGAGAGCGACAAGTAAAGAGCGATTGAGGAATGTGCATATCACATGAAATATGTATAAATATAAACAAAAGCACAGGGAATATGTAGGAGTAATCAAACACTTTGATATAACCCCCTTTCCTACACAAGGTTTAAGGCCTAAACTTAACCCGTCAGCAACCGACCACGAAACGGGAAGCGAAGTTTAAATTGCAGAAGCCAACAAAAATATCCAAAAAAAAAAAACAAAAAGCGGAAACCCTGCAAATATCCTGGGAGAAAATAAAAAAAATATACAAGAAAAAAAGCTTACTTAGGCACGCCGAAGTCGGAGTACCCTTGCAGTATGAAATTGCATCTATTTTGGTTAAATAAAAAAGGCAGCTATGCCAAAAAATATTATATAATAATTCGATTTTGATCAAATTAAAATTATATCTTTAAAAATTATAAAATGAATTTATAAATATGGGTTGAAGTATCTAATGTAATATAAATTATCAATATATTGAAAAGCAACGAATTTATCTGAACTCTCATTAGCAACAAATATTATATTTCGAGCCTTACATTCCCCCCTCTCTCTCTCTCTCTCTCTTTCTCTCTCTCTCTCTCTCTCTCTCTCTCTCTCTCTCTCTCTCTCTCTCTCTCTCTCTCTCTCTCTCTCTCTCTCTCTCTGTTTATTCTGATTAGGTTTTATATACATATTTTACAAGTTCATAAATGATTCTCTTTACTGCGTTGCAAACTTCTGACTAAAACTAAAATACCCAGCAAGGGTATAAAAAACCCAAACACACAAGTATTTATATAGTGGCAGCCCAAGTCACTAGGATAAAAGGAGTTGGGTATGGCTAAAGGGGTGTCGAAGGGTTAAACATCAATCAGATGTACGAAATTCGTAATCGCAGCCATCAATCAAACTGAAAGAAAATCAAAAACTCTCTCTGACAGATGGAAAGATTTAATCTTATTGACAATGCACACATAAAAGATAAGATATTCCACAATACTGTGAGGTTTGTTTTCCCTTAAAGTAACCTATAAATCAATAGAACGAGGACAAATATCAAGACCTTTATGTTTTATTAATTGTTAATTGTATGTTGAGGAGGAGCCAAAAATCCATTAGGGTATTCCCAATGCGGTGTGATTGCAAGGAGTGCACTAAAATTCCCAACTAGGAATTTTTATGTATTCAATGTATCAAATAATGTTTACTATGCGTGTAACTAACTTTAATTTTATGTAATAGAAATATAAAACAGTCTTTGAAATGTAAGAATTTTACATTTATATTTAATAAAAATATATAGATTATATAAATTTGAGAATATGTAAGTGTTGCTTAATAAATAATGAAGCCAAGTACCCTTTATAGTAATTTATTTTCACGGCTTTTCCTCTGAAATTGTTCCAACAATGCAATTTCAATTTAATGCAATGAATATCGCATGAACTTGACAGGTCAACTTGTTTGCTGTCTCTTTTCTACTCTGAATCGGTATCCGTCTCTTTCTCTCTCTCTCTCTGCGTGTGTGTGTGTAAATGCAGTTTTGCGACTATATATAGCCTTTCTGATTGACGAACTGACTGACTGATTGCCCAGCCAACTAAGCCCTGACTCTGACTCTTCATACATCGCCCGGCTCTGATTATATGGGCTTGCCCCATCATCAGCGTCCGATTGTTGTTGCTCACGATGCAATGCGGGCCTATGGGGCACAGTGGTCATAAATGGCAAAAATAGCCCTAAAAAAATAACTAAATAATGCAAAGCAATTTAATTTTAAATATATATATGTTATATTATTTTATAAAAAATATTTGCATATAAAAATTGGTTTTTAAGTATTTTGGTCTGCTGAAAACCATCTAGAAAAACGCCTTAAGGGTTATGAGTACCTTTGATCTAACTCTATCAACTAACTAAAGACCTTGAACTTTAGTTTTTATACTCTTACAGGGTATTATAATTTTAGTCAGAAGCTTGGAACGCTGTAAAGGAGTCATTTCCGACCTTATGAATCATGTATATGCTTGATCAGCATCAACAGCCGAGTCGATCTAGCCATTTTAGGCAGAATTTTGTTTTTTACATTTTTTTAAATTTTATGAGGGGTTACATCCTTAAAATTGGCAAAAATTTTAATTTTTAAAATTTTAAATTCAGTATCTATAATTATTAATCCAATAAAAACCAACATAGGACAGCTTTCCAAATGAAAATAATGGCTTTTTGGGATTAGTTAAGAGTTTTTTTAAACTTTAGTTTATCGAATAAAGTTTTACATAACAATATCGATAAAACATCAATATTTTATATTAACAAATATTAAGATGGCTTAAATAAGATAAAAATCGCTACTGTATTATTAAAATTTGACCCCTTATCTTTGATTGAAGATATACATAGTATCAGAGATAGCATCTTAGGAAGTTGTGCATTTTTAATTTTTAATTTATATTAATTTTTTTTTTTCTATATTTTTTTTTTGTGCATTTGTCCCATAGTTTCGTACTTGTATTTTCCATTAACATCGCACGGACATCATCACACATATGCATATGTACGTGTGAATGCAATCTGGTGTTTTGCGTGCCTGTGTGTGTGAGTGTGTGTGTGTGTGTGAGTGTTTGAGTGTGTTTGTGTCTGTTTGAGTGTGTGTGTATTTAGGCATGTTTGTTGCATGTCGAGTGTAAGAGAGCAGATAAAGGGAGGGAGCAAGAGAGCAAGGGTGCAATGTTTGCAGCTTTTATGCCACTTTTTATGCATAATTTCCGATTTTCGCTACGTTTTGTTTCATGTTTTTTTTTTGTTTTTGTTGCATCTAGCACTATTCTCCTCCCACATTTGTAGCTCGCCCCCCCCTTCACACCCTCCCCCGCCGTCAGTCACGGCTCCACCATATTTTGATCCCCGACTTTTAACATTGAAAACGAACGTTGACATAAATGCAATCAGCACGCGCTGAAATGCGAACAGACAGAGCAGACAAATGACAGATAGAATTGAAGAAAAGCGATATGCCGTAAAATAGAAGATGTAGAGGGGGGAAATTGGGAGGGAAAGAGGGGAGAAAGAGAAGAGGGAGGAGAAGGAAGAGGCAGAGGGAAAGCACAAAGAATGACATAAATGGAATTGCAATTGTTTCAAATATCGTTTAATCTTTAAATAAATTTCAATTGCTATCGATATTTAATCGTATTAGTTATCGGAACCGATATTTTTAAATATGAAAGCGAAATAAATATTATATACATATTATAATCATTTTATAAAGATTCTATTATTTATACATAGAAATATCATCCACATTTATATTTCTCGATCAAAATTATTCTCGAAATAAATTTTCTCGATTTAAATTAATTTATTAAAATAATTATATATGATCCAATGCATATAAAAAATAGAATAAAAAGTTCTAGAATAAAAAGCTGTGCTACAATTGCAATATTCTTTTATTTTGATGCAAAAATCAATCAAGCTGAGTGTTTCCATATTTGTACAATTTGAATGCCCGACTAATAATAAGATACACGGCACGCCTGCATATTCTGATCAGCCTAAAATTCACAATCATATATGAAATGATCTTGAAAATGATCACAGTTGATCACAGATACACATGTATTTTTATTTTAATATACACTCTTACTCAATGGATATCAGGTAAAAAATTGAAGCAACACCCCCTGTTTTTCCTGAATTTCCGCACCTACCATACCTACCCACCCCCCTACTTGTTCCTCACTTTTCCCCCCCCTAACACCATAGGACAAAAGCGTTCAAGTGTAAAATGCAGCGCCCACTTTTTGGGTAGCCAAGTGAACCGATGTCTGATGTCGATGGATTCTCTGGGATGATGCTGTCGCATCAGAAAACATTTTAATGCAGTTCAACGAGTCTGCCATACACTTTCAAAAATCATTTAAAATGGGTATATGGCAAAATAGATCGATATTGTACCGATATTTGATGCAAAGGTCGATACAAACTAATATTTTGTAGTTACAACCTGTTTGCAATAAGTCGATACTTATTTACACCTTCCAAAAATTATTTAAAATATGTACTATTAGTGGCATAACAGAATAGATCGATATTGTATCGATACTTAAGTAAATAATCGATTTAAATTGATGTTTAAAAAGTTTAGGTATTCTTTTTAATATATCGCACATATATTACAGACGAAAATAAATTAAACAACTTTTTGGTTGCTATTTTCTAAAAATATTGCTATTTTAAAGTTAAATGCGATAATTTTCAATGTTTAAATATATTTTATATCAAAGTTGACCATATTTGTGATACGTTATTTTAAATATATATTTTTGGAATTGATATTCTTGGCTTAGCATTTTCTTTGCAGCATTAACAATACCCTTACGTGACGTAAGCCAACTCTGTAGCCTATCTTTCATTATGTTGTCTTTGCGTTTCGCTTTTATCAACAAGGGTAACATGTGTGTAATCAGAGAGTGCTGCACTCTAATTAGCAGCAAACAAATTTTTCAAAGTGGCGAAACCTTCAAGAGGGGGTTGGAAAAGCCTGTAATACATACATATATAGGGGTTAATGGGGGTGTATGCTGTCTTGAACTTTTCACTTTCAAAATGCTGTCTCCGGTTGCTTTCTTCCTTATATTCAGAGTACATGATATGGTAGGGTACTCAAGAAGTCCATCAGCTCTATAAGCTGAGAAGGGATTTAAGGGTATCTTGTGTTGTATTTAAACATTCCTTATTTAAAAGAAAGTCACAAATGAAAATATAATAGAATGAAAATACTGAATCGACTCGCCTGGTGATACTGGATACTTATCACTTATGTACAATTACATGTACATGTACAATTATATCATTAAAACTTAGGGAATATATATTTTTAACTTCAATGTGAATCTCAGAAATTTGTAGCAATTAAAATGTATTATTTTTTTTTATTTCCATAAAAAATGTAATTGATTTCATGGAAACTGATAAGAAACAGTATTTGCAACGTCACCATTTCGCCTTTTTCCAATCAGAATGCATTTGGATTTTAGCTTCAGCTGATCCACATACACAAATGCAAAAAATAAGGCACATACACACAAGGGCAAAGCCAAACAAAGACAACAACCAACTGCAAACACTTATCAGAAGCAAAAAAAAAGAGATAATAATATAAACAGAGACACAGGGAGAGAGAGAGAAAGAGAGAGAGCTGAATGAGGGCGTATTTTTATACCTGGTACCCATAAGGTAAAGAGGGTATTATATTTATGTCACAACTCAATAGCCATCATCACCAGGCGAATCGATTTAAATAAGTAGTCCTCTTGTTTAGCGACCGAACCGCTTCAACTTTTTATTCATTTGTATTTTCCTATATTTATTTTATTAATTGTACATTTCTTTCATATCATTTTGTTTAAAAATCGGTTTAGAGTAATAATTTTGTATACATAGCCTTAAAAGGCTTTAGGTATAGGGTATGCAACTGGCGAGGCAATCAACTGCAGCTTTCTCAGTTGCTTTTTTTTTGTCTTGTCTGCTTGATATTCTTCCTTTTTTGATTTTGAATAAATTTGCTTTTGTATATATGATGTATACGGAAGCATAATCAGCAAATGTGCATGAGAAGATGATTTTGTTGTTGTTCTTGTACTTGATAAGCAGGAGACGAAGGAATAAAGGATAAAGGACGAAAAAAGCCAAAAAATCCCTTTCTTTCTACATACATAGTTACTTTGATGGGAAAAGAAAAAAGAAAGTGCAAAAAGATGTAATTTCTCGCTATTCCTATAATAACTATTATATTATTTACTTCAATTTTTTTTTAGAATCAGAGAAAAATGAAACTAATCCTTAAACTTAATATTAATAATATTTTTGTTCCCTTATTCACTTCCATTTATATAATATTTAAAATATCATAGAATTATTTATATGTTTTTTAATTTCAGATACATATTTTTGTTTAATTTTTAAATACAAAAAATTTTATATGAACTATACTATCAGTACTTGCATTTATCTCAATACCAAAATAGAAATTTATGAGACTACTTTGCACTTTTACTTCTTATCAATTTTCCTTCGACTTTCTTTTGAAGCCACTTTAGGGATTTCCGATTTAGGTTAATCAGTAATTTTCTTTAAATGTCACAGGAAATGGAAAATTAGGTAAATGTAAGAAACGAATATAGGGGTTTGATAAAACCCATATCCATTCGATCCTAAAAGAAACAGACTTCAAATAAATTGCAGACTTTTTAAAAGAGCAAAAAGAATGAGTAAGAAAACTAGAAATTAATATAATATTGGGATTAAAAATAAAGGACTAGACTCCTTAAATAAAGTGCAGAATAAATTTTAAATAAAATTGTTATAAATTGACACAGCCTTTAATAGAACTATGGTTTAAAGCGCGACTAACCATTTGAAACAATAGCAAGAGCGAGTGAGATAGAGATCCCATGTTTTTTATCAAACTGGGCTCAAATTACTAACAATATTAACTAATTAACTGAGACAAAAAATAAATAAATAAATAAACATGAAAGCTCCCCGCGCTGCTCATCTTTCTCGTACTTTTCTCGCCTCTTTCAGTTGCACATTGCGCATACGACACGTTGGTATTCCGCTTATTTTGTGTTTAGAAATTTATTTACCTTAACATTACTGGCTAAAGCGAAAAGTAAATATTTATTTTCAATATCGGTATCATTGTTATTATCCAACTTTTTTTTAGTTCTAAGAAAAAGGCATTCCTCCGTCTGTTTTTATGCACTCTCTCTCTCTCTCTCCTGCCCTATGTCTTTCGCACACTCTCTCAATCGTTCCTTCTCATTCTCTCTTTCTTGCTCTCTCTTTCCTGCCCTCTTCTTCTGCCACATACACAGACAGTGTTAATTACAAAGCGTTCGCTGCTGATTCCCTGCAAACATTTTCGGGATTATTGCATCGCCCATTGCCAAATGGATTCTTCTGGAAGTCGTGCACAAAAAGATACATATGTATCTATAATCTAAAAGATACATATTTGGCAATCACTATTTAGGTTTATCATACCCTTACAGGGCATTTTAATTTTAGTCGGAAGTTTGCATCAACAACCGAGACAATCTAGCCATGTCGCCGTCTGTCCATTTCTACCCTAACTAGTCCCTCAGTTGTAAAGCTATCTGAATTAAACTTTGCAGTTAGTTATCTATATATTCTTTATAGAATATAAGTCGGAACGGGCCGGATCGGACGACTATATCATATAGCTGCCATAGAAACGATCGGAATAATTTTTAGAAAAACACTATAACCTTCTTAGTTCTCCACAGATTTTCATATAATTTTAGATATAGCAATTATATATTATTCTACAATTTCGCTTTTAACTTAATGAAAATCGTACTACTATATCATACAGTTGAAATAGGAAGTACCGAGAATTCAATATAATTAAAAATTATAACCTCTTCAGTTTTCAATGTATTTTCATCAAATTTGATATATAGGCTTTTTATATTATTCTAGAATTTCGGTTTTAATTTTATGAAAATCGGGAAACATATATGTATATCTGACATACAAAGTTACAATAAAACTGTAAATATTGTATTTAGAAGTTAATGTAACGAATGTAGGCTTTAGTTTGTTGTTCTTTAACATAAACATATATAATTTATATTGTATTATATTATTAATTATCGAATTGCAATCTGCAAGGGTATACAAACTTCGGTGTAACGAAGCTGGTTTTTGGGCTACTCCCCTAAGGAACTATTACGCTTTGAACTGTTCATTCGATTTAGATCAATTTTTTTAATGTTAATTATTTTTGTCACCTAATATAAAAGTTAGAAATAAGTACTAAATAATTAAGACTTTATTTTATTTAGTTACATTTTCAATGATTCATTTGGTAATCGAAGTAAAGTTTCTAGAAAACAAATAATAGCGAAAAGTAGCGCATTCAAATTGAACACGTCGCCCCAATCCCACACACACACACACACACACGCACACAGAGCCTCTCTTGCAATCTCTCTCTCTCTGTCTCTCTCTCTCACTGTATCCCCCACGCCCTCTCCCCCTCGCTCACTAAGTGCAGTCATGTGCATGCATTTATGACCTACAATAATAAGCAGGCAATGCCAGCAGCGAGTGCGAGCTGGTCAGCTCCAACCAGTGAAGAGAGACACGTCAAAGGCGAGCGAGTGGGTGGCTAGAGAGAGAGAGAGAGGGAGAGAGAAAAAGAGAGGGGGAGCGTGCGTGATTGATGTATCTGTGTGTGTGTGTGTGTGTTGTTATCGCTGTGTTGTCTTTACCGCTATTTCGGCTTCGCCTCAATCACGCGACACAAAAACAAAAAAAGAAAGGGAGTGGGGGGTTGGAGATAGGGAGCGCGCCTGTGTTTGTGTTTGTTTTTGCAGCTTGCGTTTTTGCTTGTCCCAGAGTGTGTGTGTGCGTGTGTGTGTGTGTGTGTGTGTGTGTGCATTTTGGGGTGTTGTCATTGCAAATGCAATTTAGCTCTCTGCTGCTCTCGCCCTCTCTTTTGGCGTAGATTTTTTCCAACTTGGTTTAAAATTAAAAATACATATTAAATATTTTGTTTATGTTTTAAAAATAAATTGAGTTTTGAATTTTATATACATATGTATATAAATTATATGTTTTCATAATAATTTTAATCTGAACTGTTGATTAATTCACTTTTTTTTTGCTATTTAAACTTGCACATTGTTGTTTTTGCCATGTTGCATGCATTCAATTTATTAAAACCTTGTTTTTATTTTGAATTATCAGCTTTTTTCAATCTTTGAATTTTGCTCTTAGCTTTACAACTTTTTTGGCAGACACTCTTTGCGTTTCTCTTTATTGTGGCTCACGTGTCAGCTTCATTTTGTTTGTCTCATTCTATTTATTTTTTATTTTGCCAAAAGCTGCCACGCAAACGGGTCTCTCTTCTCTCGCTCTCTCTCTCTCTCTTTATATTTTCCCCATTCTTTTGGTAATTGTTTTTACTTGACAATTGGAAAACTACCAGCCGGTTTTCTTTAGTTTCTGGCTCTCCTTCACTTTTCTCTCTCAGCCACCTCTCTCTCCCGCTCTCTCTGCCTCTCTCTCTCTCGCTGTTCAATGACTTGGCTGACGTGTTTACTGGTTTGGCTTTTGTTGTTGTCTTCGTTGGTGTTTCTTTTCTGTTTTTTTTTTTTCTCGACTTGCGAGCGCACGTTGCTTTGTTATTGTTGTCGCTGATGTCAGATACGAAAAACACACACACACACACACACATCCAAACACAGAGCCATGTGCAATGTGTGAAATAAGTAAAAGCAACAAAAGCACCAAATAACTCTCACGCGCTCTCTCTCTCGCATGCTGACTCTTTCTCTCTGCGACGAACAATGGTTGATAATAATAAAAGCAACAACAAGTTGATGAAAGTAATTGTATAATAAATTTGAGGGTACAAATTGTTACTTAAAATTAAGTAAGCAAAACAAAAATATAGGAAACAAATTAAAAACAATTTGCTGATAAAATCAAATAATAGCGAACTAATAACAGTTAGCAAATAATTAAATGCGAACCTTGCGTCCAAAGAACTTGGCAATATATCAAATATTTATAAATTAATATGCAGACAAAAGGTCAACAAGCAATAAAACCCGTCTTAAAACCAATATTGGGTTAAAATTCCCAACCTGTACTAGCTGCAATCCAATTATACTGTTTCCTAAGGGAGTACCCTTTTTAGATTGTCTGCTTCAATTAAGTCAATTTTGAAATCTAAATTAATATGTTATATTTACAAAAACTTCCTTATTATTATAATAATTTATATTAATAAAAATATTAGAAATTACACTATTGTGCCTGTCTGAAAGCTATCTACAATCTGGGAATTAGCTTCTAATTTGTATACCCTTTCAGGGTATTATAATTTCAGTCTAAAGCATGCGAAACAGTGAAGGAGTCATTTTCGACCCTATAATCCATATATATTCTTGATCAGAATCAACAGGCGAATCTTTCTAGACATGTACGAAAGAACAAAATTTTATGTCAATTTTTTTCAATTTTTTAATTGTCAAAATTAACTGAGTTAAATTTTCAAAAATTTCCAAAAATTTTAATTATTTAAAATTTCAATTGAAGTATGCAGATTTATTGTCCTATTAAAAACTAACACAGGACTGATTTCCGAATCGAAATTAATACAATTTTGACTTAGTTATGAGTTTTTTAGGCTACTGTTTTTAGAAAAAATTATATAAGTTAAATGGTTATATACAAATTGATAAATATTGATTCAAAAAATTCGAATATCTTAAACTTAGTTATGATTGATTTCCGATACGGTTCTAGAATTTCATTAAAACTGCAAGGGTATATAAGCTTCGGCTAATTAACTAACTAACTAATTTATAATTATATAATAATAATATAAATTTCTGAATATCTTACTTTCAAATTATCAAAATTTTTAGGCTTAAATCCGTTTCAGTCTGTCTGTTTTTTAATAGTATTATTTTCTGTTTATAATCTAACGTCTGCGAGCAAAAACAACGGCAAAATTAGCTATCTGACCCATTACAGAGTTACAGCAGCGGTCAAAATAATAAAAAATAGTTACCATGACCATAAAAAGTATAAGTATAAGCTTCATGTACAGCGATCAACACATATGATTTGTTTTTGAGACCTCTAGAGAGAGAGATTTAAATATTTGACTTATGTTTTTTCAAGTTTAGACATAAATAAGAATAACTATTAAATTTTGTTTTATTTCCTAGCATTAATAATAAGTTATTGGGTAGACAAAGAACAAAAATAAATAAAAAGATTAAACTAGTGTTTAGAAAACAATGAGTATATCTATGAAATATTGTTTTATTTGCCTTTTTAGTTATTATTTTTATTGTTTATTATTTTGAGCTTTTACGTGGCACTATTATTGCGACAGCCACAGTAATTACATTTATTTGCCATTCGTGGGGGTGCAGGGGGAGGCATTAGTCACTGGGGACAGTCACAGACTAAATGGCACTTGCTGTTCGTTGTTCAAGGAAATCCGAGAGCGGAAAGCGGGGACCCTACCCAATTTTCCACCCGCCCCTCTCCCGCAGACGAAAGAAAACTAAAGCAAAGCGAACTGCTGATAAGAAAAAGTGAGTAATAATCGCACAATTCAAAGTGACGAAGTGCAGGTGTCGGAATAAATACATACACAATACATACGTACATCAAATATATATGTAGTTGGCAGCTAGACAGGTGGGAAACGAAAAAAGCAGTCTTATATGTTCTTGGGAAATGAGCAAATAAAAAAAAATGCATATATATACAAATTGATTGTAATTCAAACTTGGCTCATCTGAAGGTCGAACAATGACTTTGACTAATAAAATATATATATACATATTTTATTTGCAGTACATGCTTAGAAAAATACTTATGCACAAATATATTTATTTATAAATAAATACTGCAACAAGTATAGCAATATTCCCAACTTTTCCCCCAATAGAAATTTCCTTCCTCTTTCACATTTTGAAATAATTTTCTCAGAATTGCAAAAATCAAAGCAAAACATTATAGTTCTCTTCGACGGACGAGAAAAATTCCTGTCAAGCATATTTATTCTTCAAAGCGAAAAATACAAAATAAGATATTTTCCCACGCTCTTGTTAAATATTAATCAACACAAAAACAAAAAAAAAACACATACAACAAATAGTCAAAAATTTCGAAATAATTATTTTTGTCACATTTTCAATGTCAACGCTTTTCATACATTTTCAGAACACAAAAATTATGCTTTCTTAATTATTTATTTTTCTCTTTTTCTAATTTTAAGCTATTGCACTCTTAATTTTATCTATTTATTGTTCTCTTTAATTTTGATTTTCTTTTGGAATATATATGTATGTACCTTTCGGTTATTTAATTAAAACTCAATCGTTAAAGGGATTATATCCCAATATTTATCACAAAACCATAGTTTGTATATCATTTAAATAAAAATAAAAATTGTTTATGAACGGTAACATTTTTTATTTCCATAAAACAATAACTCTTTAAAGTTTAAACCCCAAAATACAGAGAGAAAAGCATGTATATATATGCAGGTATATATGTACATTATATTTAACCATTTATCGAATCGGCGGCACACATTATTATCTACTTCCTGGGGACTATAGTAAATATAGCAAAAATCGAACACAGGCCAAAACCCCAAAAGGTATTCTCGCAACAGAGGAAAGAGAGGAACAAAAAAAAATACACAAATTTAAAAAAAAGGAAGGCCTTATGTGCGCACAAATTAAAAAGGAATTAATTTTTGCAGCAGCCGAATGACTTAATGTGGAAATAATTGTAATTGTTTGTCAAAAGAAAAAAAAATACAAAATACAATTTGCTTTATTTGTTGTTTGGGTGTTTCCTTTTTTTGTTTTGTTTTATTGTTTACCTTTGTTTACTTTTTTTTTTGTATTTATTATGTTGTTAAGTCAAGGCTTTTCTTGTCTTTCAATTGTTATATAATAATTATAACTGTATATAACTTGTTATAATTTTGATACATATACCCTGAAATATAGGGTATTTTTCCTTTTATTCGAATTTTGCAACGTAGTGCAGTTTAAGTTAGAATTTTTTAAATAAAGTTTAAAGTTTTAATTAGGTTTAATAAATAACAAAATAACATAAAAGAAAACAACACAAAATAAAGACTGAAAAATAACAGAATGCAATTATTTCATGTTAATTAATTAATGCAATTGTTTCATGTTTATATAACGTCAATAATCTTTTTTATATTATAATCTACCGTTTCTCAAGGCTGCGCAAAGTTTTGGTTACCGGGTATTTCATAGGCAAGCACACGGTGGCTTTCTTACTTGTTTTATTTTCACTTTCGCCTTTCGTGCATGCAATTTGAGTGCCATCTCTCTCACACTTCAAAATAAATAGACATTTTTTTTAATTGCGACGCGTGAGTTGTTTTTATTATTATTATATTTGTTTTTTTTGCGATTTTTATGCTGTTGTTTTTACAAATTTATTGGGGTTAAGGCCTTCTTGACTGGCCATCACCTTTTCTTGCTATTATTGTTTTTTTTTTTTGTTATTGGATATTTATTTTTAACTTTGAGCACATTTTATTAAGCTAGATATGTGTATATATGTATGTATGTACTTTATTTATTTTATCTTTATATACACATACTTGAATTTAATTTTAAAAACGTGCAAAAAGCGAAAGAAAAACACCGATTTCTCTTTGCCAAAAATTAAACAAAATAAACGAGTATTATTTCGAAAAAATATATATATACATATGTACATAGGTTCGTTTTGGTCATTTTTTTTTTCAATGTTAATGACGACTGAAATAATACTCTATTGGAGCACACTTGACGGTTGCTTTCTTACTTTGTTTTGCATTAAATTTAACTTTTAGTTCTTGTTTTTTATTTTTATTTTATTTTTTATTTATAGTTACGGTAGCTTTCTTACTTGTTTACCATAGCTTTTTTACTTGTTTTAAATATTTGTTTATTTACAGTTACGCGTTTTTCTTAGCGTAGCTTTTCTTTTGATTGCGATTTTGTTTTGTTTTATTATATAATAAAAATTGTTGCGTCGTGCATTTTATTAAAATTATATATTTCATTATTATTTTAAATATTTAAAGTGGCTTGTATGTTATTAATCCAGGTATTGTACATACATATATTCTCCTTTTTGGCAATTTTCTCATTAAACAAGCGCAATCGCTGCCTTTATTTGTTTTTGTTCTAGACGAAGAAATTTTCGCTCTTGTTTGTGTGTGATATATATTTTTTTTTAAATTTTTTTTTCTGCTCATTTCGCATTGCAATCGCACCGCTGGCGTCGCTGCTGGCGTCGCTGCCGGCGTCCCAGTCAGATGTTCGCTTCTTATAACAAAAATTCAAGGTCATGCGCGCATGCGAATTTTATTTTTGTTTGTTTTTTTTTCACCTTATTTTGGTTTTTATTTTGTTTTTGAGTGTGTGCGAATTTTTGTTTCTACAAAAATAATAGCAATTGAAAGGGGGGAAAGGAGAGGGGTGATAAAGTTTAGCGACCCTCCTTAGCAACTCGTGAGGCGCTCTCTGTCTCTCTCTTTCCTTCTAATTGCCTCTCATTCTATCCAAGTGCCGTTTCATGTATGTAAGCAATAAATATAGCATTATCATTTTAAATGGTCAAATAAAAATAGTATATACTTATATGTTTCAAATGCTACATATTTTCCAGGGTATATACATACATATTTCATAATTGGTACCTTTTTATTCTGGATATCAATTTAAAAATAATTAACTAAAATGTATATAAGGTTATTTTTATATTAGATTGCAAATGAAATAATTTTAGATCTTATTTTTATTGAAATATAATAAATAATAAAATAATTGTATATATTAAAAATTAATGGATTATAAATAATACCAAAAAATACCAATTGAAGTTAGTAAAGTTCCACAATAAAAAAAAAAAATAATTGACAGATTAATACATATAGAATATTTAACAAAAATCAATTAAATAATTTATAAGGCATCAATATAAATTGCAATAAATAGAGATATATAATATAATAATTATATAATATAATATCTATATAAAAATAAATAAAATACCACTTAAAATCCTATAATTGAATAAATAATAAAACCCAAAGAATTACCCCTTTAATTAAACACAAAACATTGTTTAAATCAATTTCGTTTCTTAATTTCTACCCTTGCTCTCTCAGATCCATATCGACAATTGATTCTAAAACACAAACAAAAAAGAAATTGCAGTCGACGTCTCTTTTCCTCTGCTCGTTGATTAGTATTAGTTCATGTTTTTGAGGTGACCTTGAAAAAGTTTACTAACATTTCCCATTTGTATTATTTTTTTTTCGGCGTTTTTCTTTGCTTGCTTTCTATGCGATTATTTAGCTCTATGCAATTTTGTTGTTGTTTGTTTTCTGCGCCACCCCCCCACCTCTTGCCGTACCTGTCGCACACTTTACCTGTTTGCAGCTGACGCAAATCAGAAAAGAGGCAGAAATAGCGCAAGTACAGTTTAACCCAAATAAATGGAATGGCTTAATAAAATAAAAAGTTAAGACATCCTCCCTAGGTTTCACAAAACGATTATTTCAAAGCACTTTAATGCAAAATATTCTCAAAATTACATAGAATTTCGAGTTAATTGCATGTTCTAACTAGCGACATTTCACTGTATTTATTTTTCGAGTATTTCTAGGTTATGGTCAAGGCGAAATCTAAGCAAATTTTGAAGGCTAAATACAATCACAAGAAGACACAAATACAAAAAAAAAAGAAGAAAGAAGAGCGCATAAAGCGGCCTGTGTATAGTTTGATTTTGTAGAATTCTTTTAGTTAGAGGTACTGATAAATCGTGCGTGCTTTTGTTTTTGTTTTTGTAATATTTTTGCCCCTTTTTGCTGCTTTCATTTGTTTACGCAAACGAACGATAGGGAGAGAACGAACCGGAGGAGCAAGAGGGGCAAGAGGGGCGCCAGAAAGAGAGCGAGCTATTTTAGACACAAATTTTGCAGAGATAAAGGTGTGTTGAACTTTAGCAAAGTACATTCAATAAATTATACATACTTATTTTTGTTATAGCTGGCTATGAATTTAGTTTCTTTTGTTTGAAGTATGTGCAATTTTTTATTATTTTTGCGCCGCTTTCAAAACAAACAAAAGCGCGCTCTCTCTGTGTCTCTCTCTCTCTGGATCTCTTTTCGTTCTCTCTTGTCCTCTCGCCATCTTTGCACGTGTATGCAACGGGGTTTTCTTCTTTGTTTTTACACGTAAGCCCAAGCTGCGTGTACGTGAAAGAGAGGCAAGGCCTGGCCAGAAAGTTGAGTGACAGACAGCGAAAGTGCGAGCGAGAGAAAAGCAACGGGGGTAATAGAAAAGAAGCCGCGATTTCGTCACTGACGTCAACTAAAGTGGTAAAATTAAAATAAACTAACTGGCCGACGGCATAGCATTACTTAAGTAAATATGTATGTATTTATAAGCTTACCGTTGCCAATTCTGATTTTCTATGTGTATGTCTGCAGCACTGTTCAATTCAATTCGGCGAGTTCATTTTTCTTTTTACCGTAACTAACTGCTTATAACCGCATACAGTGATTTGCCTTCAAGGTGTCTCAGAATTCACTTATTCCCATCGAACGAACTAATTAAACGCGAGCTTACTTCGTTATTCATTCACTTAAATGTCAGGCTTCTTCGTTTTTTATGTTTTTGCACTAAAAAAAACAGAAAATAGTTGAGCTTGTGCTTCTTATTGGTTGCTTGCGGCCGGTTAGTTTTGTTTTGCCATTCACAGTGTGTGCACTCCGCTTGCGGTTCTTACTAGAGATGGGTGAAATCAAAAATTTGGAGGGAAAAAGCTAAAAACGATAGAATCTTTAACCAAAAAAATAAATAATTTATTTTAGTTCTTGAGCAGAATATTGCGGTGATCTTCCCGGTTTGACTGGTTCAAGTCGCACTGATTTAAAACCCTTTATTATATGTATATTGTTTTATTGTATTGTATAGAGGTTTTACGTTAATCGGTTTACCAGCCTTTTTGTAATACAGCCGATAGCGAGTAAGTAGTTGAGCTCGGGGAAGCACCAAATTGCATTTTGAACAATGATTTAAATCAGCTTTGGTGGAGGGATATATTCCATAATTGCAGCTGATGAAACGTAAAATTTTAATAATATATATATAAATCTAAATTTTTTGTATATATATTAAATATATATATTAACATTAGATATATATATTATATTATTATATTAATTTAGGAATTCCTATTGTTATTACCAAAACATTCGTTAAAGTTATAAACAATTTGTGACTTTGCGAACGGCAGTTTTTGCAAAAATGCAATATATATCGCTAAGATATTCTCTCAACAATCGCTTCCTCTAGCGGGCTGCCCATCTCTATCTCTGTTGCCGGCTAACCGCATTGTGGTCACACTGCCGCTTATCGATATTTGGGCAAACACGATATAAATATATCATTTTGAGAAAAATATCGATATATTGCTATTTTGATATATTTTCAACAACCCTAAAGTAAAGTTGCCGAAACACCAAACAACCACGGAAAACACCAAATAAAACCAAACTACACCATTCTGTTCACAATCCGCCAGTTCCTCCACTTGCGGCCACCGCGCTGCAAGCTAAGTGCCGCGCTGTCCTACCGCACGGGCAAGGGAAATCTGGAAAGTGGGGGCGCCATGTCATCGGAGGCAACGGATGGCGGGATTTGCAAAATGGAAATGGACGAGTCGCCAGCAAAACGAGAGCAAATGGAGATTGTGGACATTGCGGGTGACTCCTCGGAGGACGAGGTGGAACGCAGTAACAGCAGCAGCAGCGGTACCGGCACACAGGAGAAGTCGTGGCGCGGTGTGCCCATAGAGGCCATTCACCGGGGCCGACCGGTCTTTGAACTGGAACACCTTGGCCCGGTGGGATCGAGCAACGTGCACCGAGTCTTGTATCAAACTCCCATAAAGGAGTCCACGGAGCAGCCCCCGCGGCCGCACAAGGCACCGGGCAAATGGGACTCGGAGCATGTGCGTTTGCCATGTGCGCCCGAGAGTAAATATCCGCGGGAGAACGAGGATGGCACGACGAGCATAGACTCACGGTGGGAGATGATCGAGCGGGCGCTGCTGCAGCCGATAGAATCTGCTGCGGAGCTGCAAGCAGCCATTCTGTCGTACAACACCACCTATCGCGACCAATGGAATTTCAGGGCGCTGCATCAGTTGCTCGACGAGGAGCTGGACGAGAGCGAGGCGCGGGTCTTTTTCGAGGATCTGCTGCCGCGGATCGTTCGGCTGGCGCTGCGCCTGCCGGACCTAGTCCAGGCCCCAGTGCCGCTGCTGAAGCAACACCACAACTCCGCTCTGTCATTGAGCCAACAGCAGATCGCCTGCCTGCTGGCAAACGCATTTCTCTGCACCTTTCCGAGGCGGAATACACTGAAACGGAAGTCCGAGTACAGCACTTTCCCCGACATCAACTTTAACAGGTGAGCCAGCAGGTGCAGGGGAATATTTTACTGAAATTTGAGAATATAAAATATATGTACCTTCCATCTATATATTATATTTAACGTTACACAAATACAATTAATTATTTGTTATTTACTGTGGAAGCTAGCCAAAGGCAATCGTTTCTTTATCGTTTCTTAATATTCATATATTTCATGTAATTTTATAAATAAACAATTAATTTATATCCATATCTCTTAATCTTTTACAGGCTATATCAATCAACGGGTCCGGCGGTTCTGGAGAAACTGAAATGCATTATGCACTACTTCCGTCGCGTCTGTCCAACGGAACGGGATGCAAGCAATGTGCCCACCGGTGTCGTCACCTTCGTTCGACGCAGCGCCAAGCCGGAGAACCAAGTTCGATGGAACGAGAGTGCGGCACCATTGGGTGCGGTTCTCTTGCATTTGGATGCCGAGGGGACGATCGAGGATGAAGGCGTCGGTCTGCTTCAGGTTGACTTCGCCAACAAATATTTGGGCGGCGGTGTACTGGGTCATGGATGCGTCCAGGAGGAGATACGATTCGTGATCTGTCCGGAGCTGTTGGTGGGCAAGCTTTTCACGGAATGCCTGCGGCCATATGAAGCTCTGGTCATGTTGGGAGCGGAAAGATATAGCAACTATACCGGATATGCTGGGAGCTTTGAATGGTCGGGCAATCACGAAGATCGCACGCCCAGAGACTCATCGCGCCGGCGTCAAACAGCAATTGTGGCCATCGATGCCCTACATTTTGCCCAGGCCACGCATCAATATCGTGTCGATCTGATGGAGAGGGAGTTGAACAAGGCTCACATTGGTTTTGTCCATTGGATGGCCACTCCCCCACCCGGCGTGGCAACTGGCAATTGGGGATGCGGAGCCTTCGGTGGCGATCCGTATCTAAAATCTCTGCTACAACTAATGGTTTGTGCGCAATTGGGCAGACCCCTGGCCTACTATACATTTGGTAATATTCAGTTGCGCGACGATATCCATGATATGTGGACGCTCTTCCAGTCGGAGGGCACTACAGTGCAGCAGCTGTGGAGGATTCTCAAGAGCTACAGTGAGCTGATGAAGGGAAAGGGCCAAAGCCAGGGCAAGAGTAAGCCGACAAAAAAGAAGTTATACCAATTTATAAGGGAACAGTTGGGCACCGGCGATGATGCAGCTGGATCTCTGTCTGGAGATTCGGAAGGAAACGCAGAAGTAGTGCCCAAATCAGGAGAACCAGGCCTTGTGGGTTCAGGAGCCCAAGAAGCATCCGAGGCTGGCGTGTCTTCAGGTATAAAAAAACCATCGGAAGCAGAGGCTTCAGGAACAGGATCAAAAACCCCACCTGAACGCATAAAGAAGCAACCACAACTGAATTCCCCCGACCTATTTGCCACGCAATCCTCCCTAGATAATTCCAACTCATCACCAGATCCGTCAGTTGCTCTCCTGCTATCCGACGATGAGGAGGCGAATGCCATGATGATGGCAGCCAGCTTAGAGGCGAAAACCGAAACCGGAGATACCGCCAGCAATCAGAACAGCACCAACAACAGTGGCAGCAGTGCAGCCAAGAGTAGCACCAGTGGCAGCTCCAAGTCAGGCGGTGGACGCCAGTTGACGTTGCTGGATATGCTGGACACACATTACGAACAGGGACAGGCCACCAAGAGACCGCGATCAACGCCCTCCAATTCGGCCAGCAAAAGTCGCAAGGAGAACGACGAGAATCTGTTGGATGCAAGCGGCAAATAAAAAAAAGAAGGAATTATTCAAACCAATATATCTATTAACTAAGTGATATTAGTGTAAAGTATTTTTGATTTCCAAAGCTCCTGTCGAGAGTGGAAGATAGCCTCTCCATTGTTTTAGAAAAATATATGCAACAGGGGTGCCACCGAAGACGCTTAAGATATGAAAGCTAACTGACAGAAACTTGCTTTTCTTTTCAATCGTATTCTGTGGCACCAACAATGTATATATATATATATATATATATTTTTTTTTTTTAATTAAGAGTTTTTACATAGTAAGCAGAGATAAATCTGATATCTTATAGTTAAAGAAAACAAAGTTGCTTTGAAAACATTATATTATGTTAAGGGGTTGCATTCAGTTATACCAAAGACCACATAAGAATCAAGATGCGTAACGCACATGATTGTATGTGTGTATTCTCTTTCTGGATTTGTTTGCTTGCCCGAATTATGCTTCTTATAATATATTGTTATTGGTTATCCAGTATAAACTTTTCCAGTATAACTTTTATATTATTATGTTTTTTTTTTAGATAAATGAAGATTTAATTAATTGATTATATTAACCAATTTCAAATAGTACTTGAACAAAAATTAAATTTTTGTATTTTAAATATTTTTTTTGGCTTCGAAATCAAGAAAATCTGCATATGTAACCCCTGTATATAATCCCTTAGGCTAATACTATATAATAATTGTATTTAAAAGCAAAAATATATAATTTTTTTTTTGAAGTAGTGTTATTATTATTATTATTTTACTTTACTAAATTATATTGATGTTAAGGACTTAAATGAAATTAAATTCCTTAAGAGAGCGGTTGGTTGGCGTGGCACATATAATGTAGAAATATTCATACTCTGTATTTTAAATATTTAATTCGAATTTTGAATTGCGTTAATTACGTTAAATGTAACAATCTAATATATTGGATATATATTTCATATGTACATATATTAGATTTAAATAATTACAAAACTGTTCAAGTGTTAATAGAACCCTCTATAGTTGAATATTTTAAGCAAAAGAATGTGAAGATATTTCAAAGAATGTTATCTTGTACGATTATGATTATAATATAAATATATATAAAAAGGATATAACCAACATATATAGAATATAATATATAAAATATGGGAGTGTGGGATATAATACTAAACATTCTCACTTCCTTATATAGGGTGTCCCAATAAGAGTTACAGGGTATGTTTTTTAGGAAATAATAATTGTATATGTTATTTTTATATTTTTCTTAAAGCGATGAAAAATATAAAAATAACATATACAATTATTATTTAAAATTCTTATTGATAAAAAACACGTTTATTTTCTTTTCTTTTTAATGCCAGCCCAACAGTTGCGACATACAATTTTATTTTAACACAGCAAGAACATCAACAACAACAACAACCACGGGAAAAAAGCAAATATTATATGTATATATTTATATATGTTTGTATAAATATTCCTATGAAAATTTGGTAATTCAGTAGTGATTGCGTCGCTTATTGGATGGACAGTACTCGGCGTACTCTTCCCAAGTACAGCCCGTCTTGGTGCAGCATTCATTCGTAATGGAAGGAGCATCCGATCGACGACTTCTGAGGAACATATTCGCATAGTTCACATGCAGCCAGGTGGAGCCATCTGCTGGAAAAGGAGGAGCAAGGATCAAGGATTCATTTAATTAGTTAATTTTTTTGCGACACGAGTGCACAGCTTAAAGCCAGCAAGAAGAACATAACAGTGCAATGAATCTTTCAACAACAATACTTCAACAACAACAATTCAACAACAACACCACTCTAAGAACAATACTCCAACTAATTTGAACTAGTTTCTATTAAAATTATGGAGTGTCACATATAATAATACTTATTATTATACATTGAAAAAGAAACTCACCATCCGTGGAGCTCTTTTTGAGCCAGGACTCATCATTGCCTGTCCTTTTCTTGTTGCGTCGTGTCAGCCGGTAAATGTCCTTTTCGCAGGCCCAATACAGCTGACGGACGAGCTTGTCACGGCATCGGGAGTGTGCCTCTTGATGCCACACATTCTCCCAGTCCGATTGGGAGCTACAAAAAAAGGCAAGTATATTTTAATTATTCGGAAAATCATTTCCCCATTAAGCACATTTTTTCCAGAGAAAAATCCAAGCTTACCGCTCGCGGAAGAGCATCTCTAGGCCCTCCTCTGTGTGCTGCAGTGCCTCCGGCGTGGGTATCAGCGGCAGGACAAACAGAAGGACAGCTCCGCACAGGGTCCAGCTTCGGGCACCGACGCCCACAGATGGTGGCACTAACATACGGGCCATAATCCTGATCCCTAGCAGATCCTCCTTTGGTGTGGCTAACACGGCGGACACGGGCCGACTGAGCGCTGCGTTACCCGGTTTTTGAAATATATCCGGAGCCGGCTCGTGGATGGGATGCCTCTGGCGGCCCACTGTCGGGCGTCGGCATAATTAAATCGGGCTGGCGGTCAGCGTTGCTCTATTTGAAGTAATGAGGCCGGTCCAGGACCATCCGTGTGCGTCCTCGGCCAATCTCCAATCTAATGAGGAGCAACGGCGGCAATTGCGAATGCGTGTGCTGCGGCCCGTGCCGCTTATTGTCTTATTTATCTGGGACCACAAATTGGTCGGCACCTGTGTTACCTGCGCCTTGGCAGCATCCTCCAACCGACAAGACAACAGGTTGTTGCTGGCTAACAAAACATCATAAAATCCAGCAAGTTATGGTTCGCCGGCTGGTTTCCCCCCTTTGTTTGCCTCGTAAAAAGATAGCAAAACGCCCTCACGCTCAGTACTTGATTTTATATCGAAGTTGGCATAAATTTTCCAATATTTGCTTGAATTTCAATACTGCCCACGCTTCGTGGACTGTGGGTAGAAACTTTGTATAGAATATATAGAATAGTTTGTTTTGAAATTAGTTTTTGTCAAAAGCAAGCAACTGGAAAGGATATTGTATTTAAATGTCTTCATTTAAATTGTTCGTAAGGCCATGGCAGCAATATATATAATATAATATATAAGATATATATCATATATATCATATTATATAATATCCATATAATTAATTTAATATTAAAGTAGTTTTTCAAAAGTTAAAGAAATTTATAAGCCATATTTTGTTGATTTTTATATTATTATACACAAGACGTTAGATTTGGTTCTTGTAATAATATAACATTGTAAAGGCAGTGAATAGCTGTCTCTCTCTCCCTCTTTCCCTGCCTCTATATCTCTAGCTCTACAATTTCGCTCGCTTTCTAGTTAATTCTCTTTCCCTGGCTCTCCTTTACTCTCTCTAGCTTCTTTTCGATGTCTCTAGCTCTCGCGCTCTCTCTCTTTCGTTATGCCCATCTCTATCTGTGCATGGCTAGAGCTACCTCTTACGCTCTATCTGTCTCTGCTTATCTCTAGAGGTAGCTCTTTCTCTCTCGCTCTCACTTTCTCTGTTCTCTTCACTCGCAGACTATAAATAAAGGCACAGCCTTCGTACTGACTTTAGTCTATTCGCGCCTTCGCCAGTGTTTACATCTTTAGTGATCAGTGTTAGTGATTAGTGGTAGTGATTAGTGTTAGTGATTTGCCCTTCGGACTAAAAAATATCACCTGATCAGTGCAATACATATGGATAATGAGGAAGAAGCTCACCAAGCGTCACCAAGAATATAATTCTGCACTGAGAAGAATTGAGCAATGACGTAATAGAACAAATCGTGTGTTCTCTACTGAGGTAAGTCTTATGAAAAATATATCATATATATAGATGCTATAGGAGGGATCAAGCCTAGGTCTAGAAAAGGCTGTGCTAGCTATGCATTTAGACGGTGATATGTGAAAAACTTAAATATACCCAAAACATTTGGACATATTTAATGTATCGAATTAATATGCCTAGAAGATACATGTGTTATTTTAGGTATATGGTATAAAAAAATATAATATAAACTGGTGACAAACCTTAGCTGGGAGTAAGTTATTTTATTCGTAGGTCCTGAAGGATTAAGTTTAGGTTTTTGAATTGCCTGTACACATATCCTTAGAACCCACTGTGCGCGTAGGTAAAATCCACGCCCACACAATAGCCGGCCATAGGTTTGCTTAATAATGTCACTGTTTACACATTTGGTCGCAGTTTATGTTGCACTATACCTGGCAGCTCTGCTCCTTCAAGTCCTGGTCGAGTCCTTTTTTCGGGTTGACTTCTAGCTCGAGCTCAGTTCCTTGATGGCACTGCCAGTGGTTGGTTGCCCCTTGGGAAACCTATCTGCCTCAACAACATTTTTTTTTCAAGTGTGAATATTATCGCAACGCACTCTATTTTGTTATAGTGAAGGAAAACAAGGATGGAAAATAATGAGTAAATTAAATACAGTATCAAATTAATGCAATTACTTCTTCTGGTTGTATACCCTTGCAGGGAATTAAAATGATAATAAGAAGTGGAGCGATTCTAAGTGGTATACAAACTTCGGCTTCCTCTCTTGGTTGGAAAACTTAATTTACAAAAGAAAATTAATTTACAATTTGAAAGATTTTCAAAATATATGACGATCTGCCAAAATCCGATATCTTGAATTAGATTAAAAACAGTCGGCCCCGATTAGCCTGTCATTTAAAAAAGTATATAAGCCCGGATCTCGAACGGAATTCATTCAGTCCTCAGTTGGTAGAGCTACAATAAAGATCTCTACTTTCCGTGTTTAAAAATTATTTTCTACATTTTTTCTTTCTTTATTTTACCTGTTTCAAAAAAATGTAAATATTACCTTTAGTTTCTATCGTCCAAAATTGTTACTTTAGTTATGTGAAGGAAGCTTCATTTAACGCATTTTTTTTTTCTTATTAACGACTTAATTATTCACAACTTGTTTCTGAGAAGTACTTGGCATCCAAACTCCTGGGTAGTCCAAGCCTAGTCAAACCTTCGAGTTACCAACATTCGAAACTTCTTTATTTATTTACTTTTTGATTTATTTATTTATTTTATTTTTTTATTTTTTTATTTTTTTATTTTTTTTTTCAATAAATGCTAATATTACCTTTAGTTTAAAGCGTCCCGGAGTTATTTAATGGACATTTACCATTTTATTAACGGCTTAAACATTCGAAACTTCTTTATTTAATTACTTTTGGATTTATTTATTTAATTTTTTTCAAAAAATGTAAATATTACCTTTAGTTTCTATCGTCCAAAATTGATACTTTAGTTATGTGAAGGAAGCTTCATTTAACGCATTTCTTTTCTTATTAACGACTTAATTATTCAAAACATGTTTCTGAGGAGTCGCATCCAAACTCCTGGGTAGTCCAAGCCTAGTCAATCCTTCGAGTTACCAACATTCGAAACTTCTTTAATTACTTTTTGATTTTATCCTTTATTTATTTTACTTGTTTCAATAAATGCTAATATTACCTTTAGTTTGAAGCGTCCCGAATTAACATTTTAGTTATTTGAAGGACATTTACCACGTTTTTTATTAACGGCTTAAACATTCGAAACTTCTTTATTTAATTACTTTTTGATTTATTTGTTTATTTTATTTTTTTCAATAAATGCTAATATTACCTTTAGTTTAAAGCGTCCCGAAGTTATTTAAGGGATATTTACCATTTTATTAACGGCTTAAACATTCGAAACTTCTTTATTTAATTAGTTTTTGATTTAATTATTTTATTTTTTCCAATAAATGTTAATATTAGTTATTTGAAAGACGCTTCATTTATCGTGTTTTTCCTTTTCCTTTTTTCGACATAATTATCCGAAACTGTTTATAATTTATGATTTGTTTGTTTGTAAACCATTTTTGATATTTAAAAATGTGTATCACAAAGGTAACTATATTTTCGATATTATATTGAGTGGAATATTATTGTCGATATCTGATGTTTGTATTTCCAGAATATAGGGAATGTTTCAACTATCAAACCCAAATTTATATTATTTTTATTGAGGTAATTTATGCACAATCACTGATATTGCCTTTGTTTAATCTCTCCTTATATTTTTGCGCTTAATGCAAACAATTTTGTGCTGACACAAATGTAAATGATGTGCCAGATTTCAGCATTATGATCCCATAAAAACACGCATTAATTTAGTGTACACAGAGTCATCAATTTTTATTTAACACAATGAACAAAATTTATGGTACGTTTACATTCATATACAAATACAATAATGCCAGCTTTTTGCCTTACACTATATGCATGTATATTTAACTATTTGTTGTTGCTCAATGGGAAATGAAATGATTGCATATTCATTTCACATCCCTAGTTTTTGTTTGTTTGTGTGGCTTGGCGGCTAGTAAATACCCTACATTTAAGCGGGCCAATACAAAAAAAATTATCTTACATGCTATATAATATTTAAATTTTCCTCAATTACATTTTGTTTCTGTTTGGTTTGTTCGAAAAATTGTCGCTTTCGGTTTCATTTCTTTTCTAAATTCAAATATTGTTCAATTCCACAACTGTGCTAGGAATGCAGTAGGATAAAGTACATTTACAATTATATTTTATATAATATATATACATGTGAATATATTTTTATATATATGCATATGTATATATATATATATATATTAATTAGTCCTTATATTTAATTATACATTTCATTAATTAGTCTTAGCTTACACTCTAAGTCAAGCAATTAAAGAAAACATATTCTTTTAAACCTAAACCAAAAAAATGCATGCAAAAATATTTAATAATATACTTAAAGTATAATTTATAATAAAATTGTACTAATATTTAACATTTAAACAACAATTTATTCTTCCATTTTTTGTTTATCATCATAACTGAAGCACTCATAATGTGAAACAATTTGCTAATTTATAAATTAATACGGTTTTCGCCGGAATTAAAGTCGTAAATGTTTTTGTTATAAAAAAAGATGCTTGATGCGTGGTTAAATAATTTAATTAGCATAAGGGAATCGCTCAAAAGGATTATATGACTTACATATATATGCAAATGGGATTCATGTTCAATTGAGCTTTGCTGGTACAACAGATTATAGAATTACACAGAATAGAATTACATCTGTGGCGACAACTATTTAAATGTCTTTACTTAATGGCTATAAAAAATATCAGACATCCTTGTGCTACTCATTTTTCCATGCAGTTTTTTTGAATCGAAAATCAATTAGTTATCAAAAATGTGAGAGAGGGAAATCCCCGCCATTGCCTGTGGCAAATCTCTTATGTCCAATCAACTCTGGTCATGTAATTTAATTATTTAACTTTTGTGGCTGCCGGCGGGCTTCCTTAATTATAAAATTCTGCCATTAAACGCTTAATTACTAAGTGACACGCACACGTACATGCAATACAAAAAAAAAAGGGTTCTACACATTGTTACAGGAACTACTTTGTCCATTAACGTGAATTCGTTTAATCCTACTCATTAATTTTAATTTGTATGCATTTTTTTATTGCCAATCATCGATAACTGTCAAAGGGAATTACAGTGTAACTTCTTCAGCGGTTTTAAGAATAATTTTAATCATTTTCGTTTCCAACAATTGGATTGTAAGCTTTACATTTTTATAAAATTCCATTTTCTGTCATGTCCTTATTTTTTATTTATGTACTTCCAATTTATAATTTAAGTTAACACTGCTTTTTGGTTTGGTTTCGAATAAAAACAATATAAAAATGTCTCCTATATGCATTTACATTAATGTTTTGCTTACATTATTTAAAAAAAACAAAATTAAACAGAAACAACAAATCACATTTCGAAATTCGGAAAATTATATTCTCCTTATTATAAACATAAATTTATATATTTTTTATAGTATTTATATATATAGTTAACTTATGAATTTACGTGCGCCGCATTTTATCTTTGGTTCACTTATTATTTGTTAGTTTTAAATTCACAATTCCAACTCTTGTTTTAGGAAATCGCCTTCAAAAATGATGCGACGACCTCCAAAGCAATTCATTTCCAGGAGCTGTAAGTAGAAAGTAAGATTTTTATAATTTATATATAAATTATAAAAATATATACATTTTATAAATTATAAAAATAAAGTATTTAATATTATTGTATTTAAAAATAATAAATATATAAAAGTCTTTAGATGAACACAGAGATTGTTCAAGCAAATGATATTTATGTGAGTCGCAAAACACTTGTGATTTGTTGTTGTAAACAGGAGAATACGGCGTTGAATCATAAACATAACATAAAAAATATGTATACATGTCTCTAAAATTATATAAATAAAATATATTAAGAAGCCTACGATCTAAGACTTACCCTCTTAGAGCATTT
>JAWNOB010000026.1:0-25430 GCA_035046265.1 Drosophila bunnanda | reverse complement strand
ATGCATGGCTGCTGCATGGCTGCTGCATGGCTGCTGCATGGCTGCTGCATGGCTGCTGCATGGCTGCTGCATGGCTGCTGCATGGCTGCTGCATGGCTGCTGCATGGCTGCTGGATGGCTGCTGCATGGCTGCTGCATGGCTGCTGCATGGCTGCTGCATGGCTGCTGCATGGCTGCTGCATGGCTGCTGGATGGCTGCTGCATGGCTGCTGGATGGCTGCTGGATGGCTGCTGCATGGCTGCTGCATGGCTGCTGCATGGCTGCTGCATGGCTGCTGCATGGCTGCTGCATGGCTGCTGCATGGCTGCTGCATGGCTGCTGCATGGCTGCTGCATGACTGCTACATGGCTGCTGCATGGCTGCTGCATGGCTGTCTGTATGGCTGCTGCATGGCTGCTGCATGGCTGCTGCATAGCTGCAGTATTGCTGCTGCATAGCTGCTGCATGGCTGCTGCATGGCTGCTGCATGGCTGCTGCATGGCTGCTGCATGGCTGCTGCATGGCTGCTGCATGGCTGCTGCATGGCTGCTGCATGGCTGCTGCATGGCTGCTGCATGGCTGCTGCATGGCTGCTGGATGGCTGCTGGATGGCTGCTGCATGGCTGCTGCATGGCTGCTGCATGGCTGCTGGATGGCTGCTGGATGGCTGCTAGATGGCTGCTGGATGGCTGCTGCATGGCTGCTGCATGGCTGCTGGATGGCTGCTGCATGGCTGCTGCATGGCTGCTGCATGGCTGCTGCATGGCTGCTGCATGGCTGCTGCATGGCTGCTGCATGGCTGCTGCATGGCTGCTGCATGGCTGCTACATGGCTGCTGCATGGCTGCTGCATGGCTGCTGGATAGCTGCAGTATTACTGGATAGCTAGATGGCTGCTGGATGGCTGCTGCATGGCTGCTGCATGGCTGCTGCATGGCTGCTGCATGGCTGCTGCATGGCTGCTGCATGGCTGCTGCATGGCTGCTGCATGGCTGCTGCATGGCTGCTGCATGGCTGCTGCAGCTGCTGGATAGCAGTATAGCTGGATTGCTGGATGGCTGCTGGATGGCTGCTGCATGGCTGCTGGATGGCTGCTGCATGGCTGCTGCATGGCTGCTGGATGGCTGCTGCATGGCTGCTGCATGGCTGCTGGATGGCTGCTGCATGGCTGCTGGATGGCTGCTGGATGGCTGCTGGATGGCTGCTGGATGGCTGCTGGATGGCTGCTGCATTGCTGCTGCATGGCTGCTGCATGGCTGCTGCATGGCTGCTGCATGGCTGGTGCTTGACCGCTACATTGCTGCAGCATGGCTGCTAAATGGCTGTTTATATGGCTTCTGCAATGCTGCTCCATAGCTGCTGCATAGATGCAGTATTGCTTCTGCATAGCTGCTGCATGGCTGCTGCATGGCTGCTGCATGGCTGCTGCATGGCTGCTGCATGGCTGCTGCATGGCTGCTGCATGGCTGCTGCATGGCTGCTGCATGGCTGCTGCATGGCTGCTGCATGGCTGCTGCAGCTGCTGGATAGCAGTATAGCTGGATGGCTGGATGGCTGCTGGATGGCTGCTGGATGGCTGCTGGATGGCTGCTGGATGGCTGCTGGATGGCTGCTGGATGGCTGCTGGATGGCTGCTGCATGGCTGCTGCATGGCTGCTGCATGGCTGCTGGATGGCTGCTGGATGGCTGCTGGATGGCTGCTGGATGGCTGCTGCATGGCTGCTGCATGGCTGCTGCATGGCTGCTGGATGGCTGCTGCATGGCTGCTGCATGGCTGCTGCATGGCTGCTGCATGGCTGCTGCATGGCTGCTGCATGGCTGCTGGATGGCTGCTGCATGGCTGCTGCATGGCTGCTGCATGGCTGCTTGCATGGCTGCTGCATTGCTGCTGCATGGCTGCTGCATAGCTGCTGTATGGCTTCTGCATAGCTGCTGCATGGCTGCTGCATGGCTGCTGCATGGCTGCTGCATGGCTGCTGCATGGCTGCTGGATGGCTGCTGCATGGCTGCTGCATGGCTGCTGCATGGCTGCTGCATGGCTGCTGCATGGCTGCTGCATGGCTGCTGCATGGCTGCTGCATGGCTGCTGCATGGCTGCTTGCATGGCTGCTGCATGGCTGCTGCATGGCTGCTGCATGGCTGCTGCATGGCTGCTGCATGGCTGCTGCATGGCTGCTGCATGGCTGCTGCATGGCTGCTGCATGGCTGCTGCATGGCTGCTGCATGGCTGCTGCATGGCTGCTGCATGGCTGCTGCATGGCTGCTGCATGGCTGCTGCATGGCTGCTGCATGGCTGCTGCATGGCTGCTGCATGGCTGCTGCATGGCTGCTGCATGGCTGCTGGATGGCTGCTGGATGGCTGCTGGATGGCTGCTGGATGGCTGCTGGATGGCTGCTGATGGCTGCTGGATGGCTGCTGCATGGCTGCTGCATGGCTGCTGGATGGCTGCTGGATGGCTGCTGGATGGCTGCTGGATGGCTGCTGGATGGCTGCTGGATGGCTGCTGGATGGCTGCTGGATGGCTGCTGGATGGCTGCTGGATGGCTGCTACAGGGCCGCTGCATGGCTGCTACATGGCTGCTGGATAGCAGCAGTATTACTGGATAGCTAGATGGCTGCTGGATGGCTGCTAAATTGCTATGGCATAGATGCTTCTTGGCTGCTGCATGGCTGCTGCATGGGTGCCGCATAGCTGCTACATGGCTGCTGGATAGCAGCAGTATTACTGGATAGCTAGATGGCTGCTGGATGGTTGCTGCATGGCTGCTGCATGGCTGCTGCATGGCTGCTGCATGGCTGCTGCATGGCTGCTGCATGGCTGCTGGATAGCAGTATGCTGAATGGCTGCTGCATGGCTGCTGGATGGCTGACTGGATGGCTGCTGGATGGCTGCTGGATGGCTGCTGGATGGCTGCTGGATGGCTGCTGGATGGCTGCTGGATGGCTGCTGGATGGCTGCTGGATGTCTGCTGATGGCTGCTGGATGGCTGCTGGATGGCTGCTGGATGGCTGCTGCATTGCTGCTGCATTGCTGCTGCATGGCTGCTGCATTGCTGCATGGCTGGTGCTTGACCGCTACATTGCTGCAGCATGGCTGCTAAATGTCTGTTTATATGGCTTCTGCAATGCTGCTCCATAGCTGCTGCATAGATGCAGTATTGCTTCTGCATAGCTGCTGCATGGCTGCTGCATCCCTGATGCATGGCTGCTGCATGGCTGCTGCATGACTGCTGCATGACTGCTGCATGGCTGCTGCATGGCTGCTGCATGGCTGCTGCATGGCTGCTGCATGGCTGCTGCATGGCTGCTGGATAGCTGCTGCATGGCTGCTGGATGGCTGCTGGATGGCTGCTGGATGGCTGCTGGATGGCTGCTGGATGGCTGCTGGATGGCTGCTGCATGGCTGCTGCATGGCTGCTTGATGGCTGTTAGATAGCTGCTGGATGGCTGCTGGATGGCTGCTGGATGGCTGCTGCATAGCTGCTGCATGGCTGCTGCATGGCTGCTGGAAGGCTGCTGGATGGCTGCTGGATGGCTGCTGCATTTCTGCTGCATGACTGCTGCATGACTGCTGCATGGCTGCTGCATGGCTGGTGCTTTACCGCTACATTGCTGCAGCATGGATGCTAAATGTCTGTTTATATGGCTTCTGCAATGCTGCTCCATAGCTGCTGCATAGATGCAGTAGTGCTTCTGCATAGCGGCTGCATGGCTGCTGCATCGCTGCTGCATGGCTGCTGCATGGCTGCTGCATGGCTGCTGCATGGCTGCTGCATGGCTGCTGCATGGCTGCTGCATGGCTGCTGCATGGCTGCTGGATAGCATGATAGCTGGATGGCTGGATGGCTGCTGGATGGCTGCTGGATGGTTGCATAGCTGCTGCATGGCTGCTGCATGACTGCTGCATGGCTGCTGCATGGCTGCTGCATGGCTGCTGCATGGCTGCTGCATTGCTGCTGCATGGCTGCTGCAGCTGCTGGATAGCAGTATAGCTGGATGGCCGGATGGCTGCTGGATGGCTGCTGGATGGCTGCTGAATGGCTGATGGATGGCTGATGGATGGCTGCTGGATAGCTGCTGGATGGCTGCTACATGTCTGCTGCATAGCTGATGCATGGCTGCTGGATAGCTGCTGGATGGCTGCTGGATGGCTGCTGGATGGCTGCTGGATGGCTGCTGGATGGCTGCTGGATGGCTGCTGGATGGCTGCTGGATGGCTGCTGGATGGCTGCTGGATGGCTGCTGGATGGCTGCTGGATGGCTGCTGGATGGCTGCTGGATGGCTGCTGGATGGCTGTTGGGTGGCTGCTGGAAGGCTGCTGGATGGCTGCTGCATTGCTGCTGGATGGCTGCTGAATGGCTGCTGGATGGCTGCTGGATGGCTGCTGCATTGCTGCTGGATGGCTGCTGGATGGCTGCTGAATGGCTGATGGATGGCTGATGGATGGTTGCTGGATAGCTGCTGGTTGGCTGCTGCATTGCTGCTGCATGGCTGCTGCATTGCTGCATGGCTGGTGCTTGACCGCTACATTGCTGCAGCATGGCTGCTAAATGTCTGTTTATATGGCTTCTGCAATGCTGCTCCATAGCTGCAACATAGATGCAGTATTGCTTCTGCATAGCTGCTGCATGGCTGCTGCATCCCTGATGCATGGCTGCTGCATGGCTGCTGCTTGACTGCTGCATGGCTGCTGCATGTCTGCTGCATTGCTGCTGCATGGCTGCTGCATGGCTGCTGCATGGCTGCTGGATGGCTGCTGGATGGCTGAGATGGCATGGCTGCTGGATGGCTGCTTGATGGCTGCTGGATGGCTGCTTGATGACTGCTGGATGGCTCCTGGATGGCTGCTGGATGGCTGCTGCATTGCTGCTGCATGGCTGCTGCATTGCTGCATGGCTGGTGCTTGACCGCTACATTGCTGCAGCATGGCTGCTAAATGTCTGTTTATATGGCTTCTGCAATGCTGCTCCATAGCTGCAACATAGATGCAGTATTGCTTATGCATAGCTGCTGCATGGCTGCTGCATCCCTGCTGCATGGCTGCTGCATGGCTGCTGCATGACTGCTGCATGGCTGCTGCATGGCTGCTGCATGTCTGCTGCATTGCTGCTGCATGGCTGCTGCAGCTGCTGGATAGCAGTATAGCTGAATTGCCGGATGGCTGCTGGATGGCTGCTGGATGGCTGCTGGATGGCTGCTGGATGGCTGCTTGATGGCTGCTGGATGGCTGCTGGATGGCTGCTGGATGGCTGCTGGATGGCTGCTGGATGGCTGCTAGATGGCTGCTGGATGGCTGCTGGATGGCTGCTGGATGGCTGCTGCATGGCTGCTGCATTGCTGCTGCATTGCTGCTGCATGGCTGCTGCATTGCTGCATGGCTGGTGCTTGACCGCTACATTGCTGCAGCGTGGCTGCTAAATGTCTGTTTATATGGCTTCTACAATGCTGCTCCATAGCTGCTGCATAGATGCAGTATTGCTTCTGCATAGCTGCTGCATGGCTGCTGCATCGCTGCTGCATGGCTGCTGCATGGCTGCTGCATGACTGCTGCATGACTGCTGCATGGCTGCTGCATGGCTGCTGCATGGCTGCTGCATGGCTGCTGCATGGCTGCTGCATGGCTGCTGGATGGCTAGATGGCTGCTGGATGGCTGCTGGATGGCTGCTGGATGGCTGCTGGATGGCTGCTGGATGGCTGCTGGATGGCTGCTGCATGGCTGCTGGATGGCTGCTGGATGGCTGCTGGATGGCTGCTGGATGGCTGCTGGATGGCTGCTGCATGGCTGCTGGATGGCTGCTGGATGGCTGCTGGATGGCTGCTGGATGGCTGCTGCATGGCTGCTGCATGGCTGCTGCATGGCTGCTACATGGCTGCTGGATAGCAGCTGTATTACTGGATAGCTAGATGGCTGCTGGATGGCTGCTGCATGGCTGCTGTATGGCTGCATGGCTGCTGCATGGCTGCTGCATGGCTGCTGCATGGCTGCTGCATGGCTGCTGCATGGCTGGATGGCTGGATGGCTGCTGCATGGCTGCTGCATGGCTGCTGCATGGCTGCTGCATGGCTGCTGGATGGCTGCTGCATGGCTGCTGGATGGCTGCTGCATGGCTGCTGGATGGCTGCTGGATGGCTGCTGGATGGCTGCTGCATGGCTGCTGCATGGCTGCTGCATGGCTGCTGCATGGCTGCTGCATGGCTGCTGCATGGCTGCTGGATGGCTGCTGCATGGCTGCTGCATGGCTGCTGCATGGCTGCTGCATGGCTGCTGCATGGCTGCTGCATGGCTGCTGCATGGCTGCTGCATGGCTGCTGCATGGCTGCTGCATGGCTGCTGCATGGCTGCTGCATGGCTGCTGCATGGCTGCTGCATGGCTGCTGCATGGCTGCTGCATGGCTGCTGCATGGCTGCTGCATGGCTGCTGGATGGCTGCTGCATGGCTGCTGGATGGCTGCTGGATGGCTGCTGGATGGCTGCTGGATGGCTGCTGCATGGCTGCTGCATGGCTGCTGGATGGCTGCTGGATGGCTGCTAGATGGCTGCTGGATGGCTGCTGCATGGCTGCTGGATGGCTGCTGGATGGCTGCTGGATGGCTGCTGCATGGCTGCTGCATGGCTGCTGCATGGCTGCTGCATGGCTGCTGCATGGCTGCTGCATGGCTGCTGCATGGCTGCTGCATGGCTGCTGCATGGCTGCTGCATGGCTGCTGCATGGCTGCTGTATGGCTGCTGCATGGCTGCTGCATGGCTGCTGCATGGCTGCTGCATGGCTGCTGCATGGCTGCTGCATGGCTGCTGCATGGCTGCTGCATGGCTGCTGCATGGCTGCTGCATGGCTGCTGCATGGCTGCTGCATGGCTGCTGCATGGCTGCTGCATGGCTGCTGCATGGCTGCTGCATGGCTGCTGCATGGCTGCTGCATGGCTGCTGCATGGCTGCTGCATGGCTGCTGCATGGCTGCTGCATGGCTGCTGCATGGCTGCTGCATGGCTGCTGCATGGCTGCTGCATGGCTGCTGCATGGCTGCTGCATGGCTGCTGCATGGCTGCTGCATGGCTGCTGCATTGCTGCATGGCTGCTGCATGGCTGCTGCATGGCTGCTGCATGGCTGCTGCATGGCTGCTGCATGGCTGCTGCATGGCTGCTGCATGGCTGCTGCATGGCTGCTGCATGGCTGCTGCATGGCTGCTGCATGGCTGCTGCATGGCTGCTGCATGGCTGCTGGATGGCTGCTGCATGGCTGCTGCATGGCTGCTGCATGGCTGCTGCATGGCTGCTGCATGGCTGCTGCATGGCTGCTGCATGGCTGCTGCATGGCTGCTGCATGGCTGCTGTATGGCTGCTGGATGGCTGCTGGATGGCTGCTGGATGGCTGCTGGATGGCTGCTACAGGGCCGCTGCATGGCTGCTACATGGCTGCTGGATAGCAGCAGTATTACTGGATAGCTAGATGGCTGCTGGATGGCTGCTAATTGCTATGGCATAGATGCTTCTTGGCTGCTGCATGGCTGCTGCATGGCTGCTGCATGGCTGCTCATGGCTGCTGGATAGCAGCAGTATTACTGGATAGCTAGATGGCTGCTGGATGGCTGCTGCATGGCTGCTGCATGGCTGCTGCATGGCTGCTGCATGGCTGCTGCATGGCTGCTGCATGGCTGCTGCATGGCTGCTGCATGGCTGCTGCATGGCTGCTGCATGGCTGCTGGATGGCTGCTGCATGGCTGCTGCATGGCTGCTGCATGGCTGCTGCATGGCTGCTGCATGGCTGCTGCATGGCTGCTGCATGGCTGCTGCATGGCTGCTGCATGGCTGCTGGATGGCTGCTGCATGGCTGCTGCATGGCTGCTGCATGGCTGCTGCATGGCTGCTGCATGGCTGCTGCATGGCTGCATGGCTGTGCATGGCTGCTGCATGGCTGCTGCATGGCTGCTGCATGGCTGCTGCATGGCTGCTGCATGGCTGCTGCATGGCTGCTGCATGGCTGCTGCATGGCTGCTGCATGGCTGCTGCATGGCTGCTGCATGGCTGGATGGCTGGATGGCTGCTACATGGCTGCTGCATGGCTGCTGCATGGCTGCTGCATGGCTGCTGGATGGCTGGCTGGATGGCTGCTGGATGGCTGCTGCATGGCTGCTGCATGGCTGCTGCATGGCTGCTGCATGGCTGCTGCATGGCTGCTGCATGGCTGCTGCATGGCTGCTGCATGGCTGCGGCATGGCTGCTGCATGGCTGCTGCATGGCTGCTGCATGGCTGCTGCATGGCTGCTGCATGGCTGCTGCATGGCTGCTGCATGGCTGCTGCATGGCTGCTGCATGGCTGCTGCATGGCTGCTGCATGGCTGCTGGATGGCTGCTGGATGGCTGCTGCATGGCTGCTGCATGGCTGCTGCATGGCTGCTGCATGGCTGCTGCATGGCTGCTGCATGGCTGCTGCATGGCTGCTGCATGGCTGCTGATGGCTGCTGCATGGCTGCTGCATGGCTGCTGCATGGCTGCTGCATGGCTGCTGCATGGCTGCTGCATGGCTGCTGCATGGCTGCTGCATGGCTGCTGGATGGCTGCTGCATGGCTGCTGGATGGCTGCTGATGGCTGCTGGATGGCTGCTGCATGGCTGCTGCATGGCTGCTGCATGGCTGCTGCATGGCTGCTGCATGGCTGCTGCATGGCTGCTGCATGGCTGCTGCATGGCTGCTGCATGGCTGCTGGATGGCTGCTGGATGGCTGGATGGCTGCTACAGGGCTGCTGCATGGCTGCTGCATGGCTGCTGCATGGCTGCTGCATGGCTGCTGCATGGCTGCTGCATGGCTGCTGCATGGCTGCTGCATGGCTGCTGCATGGCTGCTGCATGGCTGCTGATGGCTGCTGCATGGCTGCTGCATGGCTGCTGCATGGCTGCTGCATGGCTGCTGATGGCTGCTGATGGCTGCTGCATGGCTGCTGCATGGCTGCTGCATGGCTGCTGCATGGCTGCTGCATGGCTGCTGATGGCTGCTGATGGCTGCTGCATGGCTGCTGCATGGCTGCTGCATGGCTGCTGCATGGCTGCTGCATGGCTGCTGCATGGCTGCTGCATGGCTGCTGATGGCTGCTGCATGGCTGCTGCATGGCTGCTGCATGGCTGCTGCATGGCTGCTGGATGGCTGCTGCATGGCTGCTGCATGGCTGCTGCATGGCTGCTGCATGGCTGCTGGATGGCTGCTGCATGGCTGCTGCATGGCTGGATGGCTGCTGCATGGCTGCTGCATGGCTGCTGCATGGCTGCTGATGGCTGCTGCATGGCTGCTGCATGGCTGCTGCATGGCTGCTGCATGGCTGCTGCATGGCTGCTGATGGCTGGTGGCATGGCTGCTGGATGGCTGCTGCATGGCTGCTGCATGGCTGCTGCATGGCTGCTGATGGCTGCTGCATGGCTGTGCATGGCTGCTGCATGGCTGCTGCATGGCTGCTGCATGGCTGCTGCATGGCTGCTGGATGGCTGCTGGATGGCTGCTGCATGGCTGCTGCATGGCTGCTGCATGGCTGCTGCATGGCTGTGCATGGCTGCTGCATGGCTGCTGATGGCTGCTGCATGGCTGCTGCATGGCTGCTGCATGGCTGCTGCATGGCTGCTGCATGGCTGCTGCATGGCTGCTGCATGGCTGCTGCATGGCTGCTGGATGGCTGCTGGATGGCTGCTGGATGGCTGCTGGATGGCTGGTACATGGCGCTGGATGGCTGCTACATGGCTGCTGGATAGCTGCAGATGACTGGATAGCTAGATGGCTGCTGGATGGCTGCATGGCTATGGCATAGATGCTTCTTGGCTGCTGCATGGCTGCTGCATGGCTGCTGCATGGCTGTGCATGGCTGCTGGATGGCTGCTGCATGGCTGGATGGCTGGATGGCTGACTGGATGGCTGCTGCATGGCTGCTGCATGGCTGCTGCATGGCTGCTGCATGGCTGCTGCATGGCTGCTGCATGGCTGGTGGCATGGCTGCTGGATGGCTGCTGCATGGCTGCTGCATGGCTGCTGGATGGCTGCTGGATGGCTGCTGCATGGCTGCTGCATGGCTGCTGCATGGCTGCTGGATGGCTGTGATGGCTGCTGGATGGCTGCTGGATGGCTGCTGATGGCTGCTGGATGGCTGCTGGATGGCTGCTGGATGGCTGCTGATGGCTGCTGCATGGCTGCTGCATGGCTGCTGCATGGCTGCATGGCTGGATGGCTGGATGGCTGCTGCATGGCTGCTGATGGCTGCTGCATGGCTGCTGCATGGCTGCTGATGGCTGCTGATGGCTGCTGATGGCTGCTGCATGGCTGCTGCATGGCTGCTGCATGGCTGCTGATGGCTGCTGATGGCTGTGCATGGCTGCTGCATGGCTGCTGATGGCTGCTGCATGGCTGCTGCATGGCTGCTGCATGGCTGCTGCATGGCTGCTGCATGGCTGTGCATGGCTGACTGGATGGCTGCTGCATGGCTGCTGGATGGCTGCTGGATGGCTGTGCATGGCTGCTGCATGGCTGCTGATGGCTGCTGCATGGCTGCTGCATGGCTGCTGCATGGCTGCTGGATGGCTGGTGGCATGGCTGCTGGATGGCTGCTGATGGCTGCTGCATGGCTGTGATGGCTGCTGCATGGCTGCTGATGGCTGGATGGCTGATGGCTGCTGATGGCTGCTGATGGCTGCTGCATGGCTGCTGCATGGCTGTGATGGCTGTGATGGCTGCTGCATGGCTGCTGCATGGCTGCTGATGGCTGCTGCATGGCTGCTGCATGGCTGCTGATGGCTGCTGATGGCTGCTGCATGGCTGTGCATGGCTGCTGCATGGCTGCTGCATGGCTGCTGATGGCTGCTGCATGGCTGCTGCATGGCTGCTGATGGCTGCTGATGGCTGGATGGCTGGCTGGCTGGATGGCTGGACTGGATGGCTGGATGGCTGGATGGCTGCTGCATGGCTGCTGCATGGCTGCTGCATGGCTGCTGCATGGCTGCTGCATGGCTGCTGCATGGCTGCTGATGGCTGCTGCATGGCTGCTGGATGGCTGGATAGCTGGATGGCTGGATGGCTGCTGGATGGCTGTGATGGCTGTGATGGCTGTGATGGCTGCTGATGGCTGCTGATGGCTGCTGGATGGCTGAGCTGGATGGCTGCTGCATGGCTGCTGATGGCTGCTGATGGCTGCTGGATGGCTGCTGATGGCTGCTGATGGCTGCTGGATGGCTGGATGGCTGGATGGCTGCTGATGGCTGTGATGGCTGTGATGGCTGCTGATGGCTGCTGCATGGCTGCTGATGGCTGCTGATGGCTGGACTGGATGGCTGATCTGGATGGCTGTGATGGCTGCGCATGGCTGGCATGGCTGCTGATGGCTGCTGATGGCTGCTGATGGCTGCTGATGGCTGCTGATGGCTGCTGATGGCTGTGATGGCTGCTGGATGGCTGCTGGATGGCTGGATGGCTGGATGGCTGTGATGGCTGCTGATGGCTGCTGATGGCTGCTGCATGGCTGCTGCATGGCTGCTGATGGCTGTGATGGCTGCTGATGGCTGTGATGGCTGTGATGGCTGCTGATGGCTGTGATGGCTGCTGATGGCTGTGATGGCTGCTGATGGCTGCTGATGGCTGCTGATGGCTGCTGATGGCTGCTGCATGGCTGTGATGGCTGTGATGGCTGCTGCATGGCTGCTGATGGCTGCTGATGGCTGCTGATGGCTGCTGGATGGCTGCTGGATGGCTGCTGGATGGCTGCTGCATGGCTGCTGCATGGCTGCTGCATGGCTGCTGATGGCTGCTGCATGGCTGCTGATGGCTGCTGATGGCTGTCTGGATGGCTGCTGCATGGCTGCTGATGGCTGCTGATGGCTGTGGATGGCTGCTGCATGGCTGCTGCATGGCTGCTGATGGCTGCTGATGGCTGCTGATGGCTGCTGCATGGCTGCTGGATGGCTGCTGATGGCTGTGATGGCTGCTGCATGGCTGCTGATGGCTGCTGGATGGCTGCTGGATGGCTGCTGGATGGCTGCTGGATGGCTGCTGGATGGCTGCTGGATGGCTGCTGGATGGCTGCTGGATGGCTGCTGGATGGCTGGATGGCTGCTGATGGCTGCTGATGGCTGCTGATGGCTGCTGATGGCTGCTGATGGCTGCTGGATGGCTGCTGATGGCTGGACTGGATGGCTGCTGCATGGCTGCTGCATGGCTGCTGATGGCTGTGATGGCTGCTGCATGGCTGCTGCATGGCTGCTGCATGGCTGGATGGCTGTGATGGCTGTGATGGCTGCTGATGGCTGCTGCATGGCTGCTGATGGCTGCTGATGGCTGCTGCATGGCTGCTGCATGGCTGCTGATGGCTGCTGGATGGCTGCTGCATGGCTGCTGCATGGCTGCTGGATGGCTGCTGGATGGCTGCTGGATGGCTGCTGATGGCTGCTGGATGGCTGCTGATGGCTGGCTGGATGGCTGTCTGGATGGCTGGATGGCTGCTGATGGCTGCTGGATGGCTGTGCATGGCTGCTGATGGCTGCTGCATGGCTGCTGATGGCTGGAGCTGGATGGCTGGCTGGATGGCTGCTGGATGGCTGCTGATGGCTGCTGCATGGCTGCTGATGGCTGCTGATGGCTGCTGATGGCTGCTGATGGCTGCTGGATGGCTGCTGCATGGCTGCTGCATGGCTGCTGGATGGCTGCTGGATGGCTGCTGGATGGCTGGTATGGCTGAGCTGGATGGCTGGATGGCTGGATGGCTGGATGGCTGGATGGCTGTGATGGCTGTGATGGCTGCTGATGGCTGCTGATGGCTGCTGATGGCTGCTGATGGCTGCTGCATGGCTGCTGATGGCTGCTGGATGGCTGCTGATGGCTGCTGATGGCTGCTGGATGGCTGGATGGCTGGATGGCTGCTGGATGGCTGCTGGATGGCTGGATGGCATGGATGGCTGGATGGCTGCTGCATGGCTGCTGATGGCTGCTGATGGCTGCTGCATGGCTGCTGATGGCTGCTGATGGCTGCTGCATGGCTGCTGGATGGCTGCTGGATGGCTGGATGGCTGGATGCTGGATGGCTGCTGATGGCTGCTGGATGGCTGCTGGATGGCTGTGATGGCTGTGATGGCTGCTGGATGGCTGCTGATGGCTGCTGGATGGCTGCTGATGGCTGCTGCATGGCTGCTGATGGCTGCTGATGGCTGCTGATGGCTGCTGGATGGCTGGCATGGCTGCTGATGGCTGCTGATGGCTGCTGGATGGCTGCTGCATGGCTGCTGCATGGCTGCTGATGGCTGCTGCATGGCTGCTGCATGGCTGCTGCATGGCTGCTGATGGCTGCTGCATGGCTGCTGATGGCTGCTGCATGGCTGTGATGGCTGCTGCATGGCTGTGCATGGCTGCTGATGGCTGCTGCATGGCTGCTGATGGCTGTGATGGCTGCTGCATGGCTGTGATGGCTGCTGGATGGCTGCTGCATGGCTGCTGCATGGCTGTGATGGCTGCTGATGGCTGTGATGGCTGCTGATGGCTGCTGCATGGCTGTGATGGCTGCTGGATGGCTGCTGATGGCTGTGCATGGCTGCTGCATGGCTGCTGATGGCTGCTGCATGGCTGCTGCATGGCTGCGATGGCTGCTGATGGCTGTGATGGCTGCTGCATGGCTGCTGCATGGCTGTGCATGGCTGCTGATGGCTGCTGATGGCTGCTGCATGGCTGTGATGGCTGCTGCATGGCTGCTGGATGGCTGCATGGCATGGCTGCTGGCATGGCTGCTGCATGGCTGCTGATGGCTGCTGCATGGCTGCTGCATGGCTGCTGTATGGCTATTGGATGGCTGGATGGCTGCTGGATGGCTGCTGGATGGCTGCTGCATGGCTGCTGCATGGCTGTGATGGCTGCTGGATGGCTGCTGCATGGCTGCTGATGGCTGCTGGATGGCTGCTGATGGCTGCTGCATGGCTGCTGCATGGCTGCTGCATGGCTGCTGCATGGCTGCTGCATGGCTGCTGATGGCTGCTGGATGGCTGGATGGCTGCGATGGCTGCTGATGGCTGTGCATGGCTGCTGCATGGCTGCTGCATGGCTGTGCATGGCTGCTGCATGGCTGCTGCATGGCTGCTGGATAGCTGAGTATGACTGGATAGCTAGATGGCTGCTGGATGGCTGCTGGATGTGCTATGGCTGGATGGCTGGATGGCTGCTGCATGGCTGCTGCATGGCTGCTGCATGGCTGCTGCATGGCTGCTGCATGGCTGCTGATGGCTGCTGCATGGCTGAGCTGGATAGCTGCTGGATGGCTGGATGGCTGCTGCATGGCTGCTGCATGGCTGCTGCATGGCTGCTGCATGGCTGCTGATGGCTGCTGGATGGCTGCTGGATGGCTGCTGATGGCTGCTGCATGGCTGCTGCATGGCTGCTGCATGGCTGCTGCATGGCTGCTGATGGCTGCTGATGGCTGCTGGATGGCTGCTGCATGGCTGCTGATGGCTGCTGGATGGCTGCTGGATGGCTGCTGGATGGCTGCTGCATGGCTGCTGCATGGCTGCTGATGGCTGCTGGATGGCTGCTGCATGGCTGCTGCATGGCTGCTGGATGGCTGCTGATGGCTGCTGATGGCTGCTGATGGCTGCTGGATGGCTGCTGGATGGCTGCTGCATGGCTGCTGCATGGCTGCTGATGGCTGCTGCATGGCTGTGATGGCTGTGATGGCTGCTGATGGCTGCTGCATGGCTGTGATGGCTGCTGCATGGCTGCTGCATGGCTGCTGCATGGCTGCTGCATGGCTGCTGCATGGCTGCTGCATGGCTGCTGATGGCTGCTGCATGGCTGCTGCATGGCTGCTGGATGGCTGCTGCATGGCTGCTGCATGGCTGCTGCATGGCTGCTGCATGGCTGCTGCATGGCTGCTGATGGCTGCTGATGGCTGCTGCATGGCTGTGATGGCTGCTGCATGGCTGTGCATGGCTGCTGGATAGAGCTGGATGGCTGGATGGCTGGATGGCTGCTGGATGGCTGTGATGGCTGCTGATGGCTGCTGGATGGCTGCTGGATGGCTGCTGGATGGCTGCTGCATGGCTGCTGCATGGCTGCTGCATGGCTGTGATGGCTGCTGATGGCTGCTGCATGGCTGCTGATGGCTGCTGGCATGGCTGCTGGATGGCTGCTGATGGCTGCTGATGGCTGCTGATGGCTGTGATGGCTGCTGCATGGCTGTGATGGCTGTGATGGCTGCTGCATGGCTGCTGCATGGCTGCTGATGGCTGCTGCATGGCTGCTGGATGGCTGCTGCATGGCTGCTGATGGCTGCTGATGGCTGCTGCATGGCTGCTGATGGCTGCTGCATGGCTGCTGGATAGCTGGATGGCTGGATGGCTGGATGGCTGCTGGATGGCTGCTGGATGGCTGCTGGATGGCTGCTGGATGGCTGCTGCATGGCTGCTGAGTGGCTGCTGCATGGCTGCTGCATGGCTGCTGCATGGCTGCTGGATGGCTGCTGGATGGCTGCTGGATGGCTGCTGGATGGCTGCTGGATGGCTGCTGATGGCTGCTGATGGCTGCTGCATGGCTGCTGATGGCTGCTGATGGCTGGATGGCTGGATGCTTGATGGCTGGATGGCTGCTGCATGGCTGCTGAATGGCTGTCTATATGGCTGCTGCATGGCTGCTGCATGGCTGCTGCATGGCTGCTGCATGGCTGCTGCATGGCTGCTGCATGGCTGCTGCATGGCTGCTGCATGGCTGCTGCATGGCTGCTGGATGGCTGCTGCATGGCTGCTGCATGGCTGCTGCATGGCTGCTGATGGCTGCTGATGGCTGCTGCATGGCTGCTGGATGGCTGCATGCGATGGCTGCATGGCATGGCTGCTGGATGGCTGCTGGATGGCTGCTGATGGCTGTGGATGGCTGCTGGATGGCTGCTGGATGGCTGCTGGATGGCTGCTGGATGGCTGCTGGATGGCTGTGATGGCTGCTGGATGGCTGCTGGATGGCTGCTGGATGGCTGCTGGATGGCTGCTGATGGCTGCTGCATGGCTGCTGCATGGCTGTGATGGCTGCTGGATGGCTGCTGGATGGCTGGATGGCTGCTCATGGCGCTGGATGGCTGCTCATGGCTGCTGGATAGCTGCAGATTACTGGATAGCTAGATGGCTGCTGGATGGCTGCTGCATGGCTGCTGGCATGGATGCTGGATGGCTGCTGGATGGCTGCTGCATGGCTGCTGCATGGCTGCTGCATGGCTGTGCATGGCTGCTGCATGGCTGCTGCATGGCTGCTGATGGCTGCTGCATGGCTGCTGGATGGCTGCTGGATGGCTGCTGGATGGCTGCTGGATGGCTGCTGATGGCTGCTGGATGGCTGCTGGATGGCTGCTGGATGGCTGCTGGATGGCTGCTGGATGGCTGCTGGATGGCTGCTGGATGGCTGCTGATGGCTGCTGGATGGCTGCTGGATGGCTGCTGGATGGCTGCTGGATGGCTGCTGCATGGCTGCTGCATGGCTGCTGCATGACTGCTGCATGGCTGGTGCTTGACCGCTGCATGGCTGCAGCATGGCTGCTAAATGGCTGGTTATATGGCTTCTGCAATGCTGCTCATAGCTGCTGCATAGATGCAGGATTGCTTCTGCATAGCTGCTGCATGGCTGCTGCATGGCTGATGCATGGCTGCTGCATGGCTGCTGCATGGCTGCTGCATGGCTGCTGCATGGCTGCTGCATGGCTGCTGCATGGCTGCTGCATGGCTGCTGTATGGCTGCTGCAGCTGCTGGATAGCAGTATAGCTGAATTGCCGGATGGCTGCTGGATGGCTGCTGGATGGCTGCTGGATGGCTGCTGGATGGCTGCTGGATGGCTGCTGATGGCTGCTGGATGGCTGCTGGATGGCTGCTGATGGCTGCTGGATGGCTGCTGCATGGCTGCTGCATGGCTGCTGGATGGCTGCTGCATGGCTGCTGCATGGCTGCTGCATGGCTGCTGCATGGCTGCTGCATGGCTGCTGCATGGCTGCTGGATGGCTGCTGGATGGCTGCTGGATGGCTGCTACATGGCCGCTGCATGGCTGCTACATGGCTGCTGGATAGCAGCAGTATGACTGGATAGCTGGATGGCTGCTGGATGGCTGCTAAATTGCTATGGCATAGATGCTTGTTGGCTGCTGCATGGCTGCTGCATGGCTGCTGCATGGCTGCTGCATGGCTGCTGGATGGCTGCTGGATGGCTGCTGGATGGCTGCTGCATGGCTGCTGCATGGCTGCTGCATGGCTGCTGCATGGCTGCTGGATAGCAGCAGTATTACTGGATAGCTAGATGGCTGCTGGATGGCTGCTGCATGGCTGCTGCATGGCTGCTGCATGGCTGCTGCATGGCTGCTGCATGGCTGCTGCATGGCTGCTGCATGGCTGCTGCATGGCTGCTGCATGGCTGCTGCATGGCTGCTGCATGGCTGCTGCATGGCTGCTGCATGGCTGCTGCATGGCTGCTGGATGGCTGCTGCATGGCTGCTGCATGGCTGCTGGATGGCTGCTGGATGGCTGCTGGATGGCTGCTGGATGGCTGCTGCATGGCTGCTGGATGGCTGCTGGATGGCTGCTAGATGGCTGCTGGATGGCTGCTGGATGGCTGCTGGATGGCTGCTGGATGGCTGCTGCATGGCTGCTGCATGGCTGCTGGATGGCTGCTGGATGGCTGCTGGATGGCTGCTGGATGGCTGCTGGATGGCTGCTGGATGGCTGCTGCATGGCTGCTGCATGGCTGCTGCATGGCTGCTGCATGGCTGCTGCATGGCTGCTGCATGGCTGCTGCATGGCTGCTGCATGGCTGCTGCATGGCTGCTGCATGGCTGCTGCATGGCTGCTGCATGGCTGCTGCATGGCTGCTGATGGCTGCTGCATGGCTGCTGCATGGCTGCTGCATGGCTGCTGCATGGCTGCTGCATGGCTGCTGCATGGCTGCTGGATAGCAGCAGTATTGCTGGATAGCTAGATGGCTGCTGGATGGCTGCTGAATGGCTGCTGGATGGCTGCTGGATGGCTGCTGGATGGCTGCTGGATGGCTGCTGGATGGCTGCTGGATGGCTGCTGGATGGCTGCTGGATGGCTGCTGGATGGCTGCTGGATGGCTGCTGCATGGCAGCTGGATGGCTGCTGGATGGCTGCTGGATGGCTGCTGGATGGCTGCTGGATGGCTGCTGCATGGCTGCTGCATGGCTGCTGCATGGCTGCTGCATTGCTGCATGGCTGGTGCATGGCTGCTACATGGCTGCAGCGATGGCTGCTGATGTCTGTTGAATGGCTTCTACGATGGCTGCTGCATGGCTGCTGCATAGCTGCTGGATGGCTGCTGCATAGCTGCTGCATGGCTGCTGCATGGCTGATGCATGGCTGCTGCATGGCTGCTGCATGGCTGCTGCATGGCTGCTGCATGGCTGCTGCATGGCTGCTGCATGGCTGCTGCATGGCTGCTGCATGGCTGCTGCATGGCTGCTGGATAGCAGTGATAGCAGAATCCGGATGCCTGCTGGATGGCTGCTTGATGGCTGCTGGATGGCTGCTGGATGGCTGCTGGATGGCTGCTGCATGGCTGCTGGATGGCTGCTGGATGTCTGCTAGATGGCTGCTGGATGGCTGCTGCATGGCTGCTGCATGGCTGCTGGATGGCTGTTGGATGGCTGCTGGATGGCTGCTGGATGGCTGCTGGATGGCTGCTGGATGGCTGCTGGATGGCTGCTGGATGGCTGCTGGATGGCTGCTGGATGGCTGCTACAGGGCCGCTGCATGGCTGCAACATGGCTGCTGGATAGCAGCAGTATTACTGGATAGCTAGATGGCTGCTGGATGGCTGCAAAATTGCTATGGCATAGACGCTTCTTGGCTGCTGCATGGAAGCTGCATTGGTGCCGCATAGCTGCTACATGGCTGCTGGATAGCAGCAGTATTACTAGATAGCTAGATGGCTGCTGGATGGTTGCTGCATGGCTGCTGTATGGCTGCGGCATGGCTGCTGCATTGCTGCTGCAGGGCTGCTGGATGGGTGCTGCATGGCTGCTGCATGTCTCCTGCATTGCTGCTGCATGGCTGCTGCAGCTGCTGGATAGCAGTATAGCTGAATGGCTGCTGGATGGCTGCTGGATGGCTGCTGGATGGCTGCTGGATGGCTGCTTGATGGCTGCTGGATGGCTGCTGGATGGCTGCTGGATGGCTGCTGGATGGCAGCTGGATGTCTGCTAGATGGCTGCTGGATGGCAGCTGGATGGCTGCTGGATGGCTGCTGCATTGCTGCTGCATTGCTGCTGCATGGCTGCTGCATGGCTGCTGCATGGCTGGTGCATGACTGCTGCATGGCTGCTGCATGGCTGCTGCATGGCTGCTGCATGGCTGCTGCATGGCTGCTGCATAGCTGCTGCATGGCTGCTGCATCCCTGATGCATGGCTGCTGCATGGCTGCTGCATGACTGCTGCATGACTGCTGCATGGCTGCTGCATGGCTGCTGCATGACTGCTGCATGACTGCTGCATGGCTGATGCATGGCTGCTGCATGTCTGCCGCATAGCTGCTACATGGCTGCTGGATAGCAGCAGTATTACTGAATAGCTAGATGGCTGCTGGATGGTTGCTGCATGGCTGCTGTATGGCTGCTGGATGGCTGCTGGATGGCTGTTGGATGGCTGCTGGATGGCTGCTGGATGGCTGCTGGAATGGCTGCTGGATGGCTGCTGCATTGCTGCTGGATGGCTGCTGAATGGCTGCTGGAAGGCTGCTGGATGGCTGCTGCATGTCTGCTGCATAGCTGATGCATGGCTGCTGGAAAGCTGCTGGATGTCTGCTGGATGGCTGCTGGATGGCTGCTGGATGGCTGCTGGATGGCTGCTGGATGGCTGCTGGATGGCTGCGGGATGGCTGCTGGATGGCTGCTGGAAGGCCGCTGGAAGGCTGCTGGATGGCTGCTGGATGGCTGCTGGATGGCTGCTGGGTGGCTGCTGGAAGGCTGCTGGATGGCTGCTGCATTGCTGCTGGATGGCTGCTGGATGGCTGCTGGAAGGCTGCTGGATGGCTGCTGCATTGCTGCTGGATGGCTGCTGGATGTCTGCTAGATGGCTGCTGGATGGCTGCTGCATAGACGCCGCATGGCTGCTGGGTGGCTGTTGGAAGGCTGCTGGATGGCTGCTGGATGGCTGCTGGATGGCTGCTGGAAGGCTGCTGGATGGCTGCTGGATGGCTGCTGGATGGCTGCTGGATGGCTGCTACAGGGCCGCTGCATGGCTGCAACATGGCTGCTGGATAGCAGCAGTATTACTGGATAGCTAGATGGCTGCTGGATGGCTGCAAAATTGCTATGGCATAGACGCTTCTTGGCTGCTGCATGGAAGCTGCATTGGTGCCGCATAGCTGCTACATGGCTGCTGGATAGCAGCAGTATTACTAGATAGCTAGATGGCTGCTGGATGGTTGCTGCATGGCTGCTGTATGGCTGCGGCATGGCTGCTGCATTGCTGCTGCAGGGATGCTGGATGGGTGCTGCATGGCTGCTGCATGTCTCCTGCATTGCAGCTGCTGGATAGCAGTATAGCTGAATTGCCGGCTGCTGGCTGCTGGATGGCTGACGGATGGCTGCTGGATGGCTGCTGGATGGCTGCTGATGGCTGCTGGATGGCTGCTGGATGGCAGCTGGATGTCTGCTAGATGGCTGCTGGATGGCTGCTGCATGTTTGCTGCATAGCTGATGCATGGCTGCTGGAAAGCTGCTGGATGGCTGCTGGATGGCTGCTGGATGGCTGCTGGATGGCTGCTGGATGGCTGCTGGATGGCTGTTGGAAGGCTGCTGGATGGCTGCTGGATGGCTGCTGGATGGCTGCTGGATGGCTGCGGGATGGCTGCTGGATGGCTGCTGGATGGCTGCTGCATTGCTGATGCATTGCTGCTGCATGGCTGCTGCATTGCTGTTGCATGGCTGCTGCATTGCTGCATGGCTGGTGCTTGACCGCTACATTGCTGCAGCATGGCTGCTAAATGTCTGTTTATATGGCTTCTGCAACGCTGCTCCATAGCTGCTGCATAGATGCAGTATTGCTTCTGCATAGCTGCTGCATGGCTGCTGCATCCCTGCTGCATGGCTGCTGCATTGCTGCTGCATGACTGCTGCATGACTGCTGCATGGCTGCTGCATGGCTGGTGCTTGACCGCTACATTGCTGCAGCATGGATGCTAAATGTCTGTTTATATGGCTTCTGCAACGCTGCTCCATAGCTGCTGCATAGATGCAGTATTGCTTCTGCATAGCTGCTGCATGGCTGTTGCATCCCTGCTGCATGGCTGCTGCATGGCTGCTGCATGGCTGCTGCATGGCTGCTGCATGGCTGCTGCATTGCTGCTGCAGCTGCTGGATAGCAGTATAGCTAGATGGCTGGATGGCTGCTGGATGGCTGCTGGATGGTTGCATAGCTGCTGCATGGCTGCTGCATGACTGCTGCATGACAGCTGCATGGCTGATGCATGGTTGCATAGCTGCTGCATGGCTGCTGCATGACTGCTGCATGACAGCTGCATGGCTGATGCATGGCTGCTGCATGGCTGCTGCATTGCTGCTGCATGGCTGCTGCAGCTGCTGGATAGCAGTATAGCTGATAAGAAAAAGTGGCGATTAGTAATCGACTACCGCTAAATTAATAAAAAACTATTGTCTGACAAATTTCCACTACCTAGAATTGATATTTTGTATCAACTAGGTAAAGCAAAATATTTTTCATGCCTAGACTTAATGTCTTTCTTTCACCAAATCGAACTTGAAAAAAGTTCTAGGGATATAACGTCATTTTCAACGAGCAATGGCTCGTATGGCTTTCCGCGATTACCATTTGGCTTGAAAATAGCCCCAAACTCCTTTCAAGGAATGATGACAATAGCATTCTCTGGTCTTGAACCATCGCAAGCATTTCTTTATATGGATGATCTGATAGTAATCGGTAGTTCCGAAAAACATATGGTCAAAAACTTAACTGATGTTTTTGACAAATGTAGGAAATTTAATCTGAAACTACATCCAGAAAAATTTTCATTTTTTATGCATGAAGTCACATTTTTGGGATAAAGGAAACTTGCCCGACGACAAAAAATATAACGTCATAAAGAACTACTCAGTCCCACATGAAGCGGACAGTTCTAGACGGTTCATTGCATTTTGCAATTATTATAGGCGTTTTTTTTTTAAATTTTGCCGACTATTCACGTCACATAACAAGATTGTGTAAAAAAACGTAAAGTGCGAATGGACATCTTAATGCCAGAATGCCTTCGATCACCTTAAATCGGCACTTATAAATCCAACTCTGTTACAATATCCAGATTTCACTTAAGAATTCTGCATAATAACTGATGCAAGTAAGCAAGAGTGTGGAGCGGTTTTAACTCAAAACCATAATGGACTCCAACTTCCAATTGCATACGCATCAAGATCCTTTACTAAAGGAGAAAGTAACAAGAGTACTACTGAGCAAGAATTAGCTGCTATTCATTGGGCAATAACACATTTTCGACCATATATTTATGGTAACCACTTCACAGTTAAAACAGATCATAGGCCACTGACTTATTTATTTTCATTGGTAAACCCAAGTTCTAAATTAACACGTATGAGACTTAAACTGGAGGAATATAATTTTACTGTAGAATATCTGAAGCGTAAAGACAATTACGTAGCAGATGCGTTATCGAGAATAACCATCAAAGAACTACAAGAAATAACAGGGACAATCCATAAAGTCACTACAAGATATCAAAGTAGACAAAATTTTTGCGCAGGAAAAGATCAAATAGATCAAGTAGAATTGTCAAAGCAATCTATAGAAAAAGCTTCTCAGCCCAACGTATATGAAGTCATAAATAATGACGAGGTACGTAAAGTAGTGACCTTGCATATAAAAAAGATTCTATGTATCATTAAACATGGCAAGAAAATTATAGCAAATAATTTATATTGGTGATCTATATACAAATGGAAATATTGACTTAGGCCAACTATTCTCAAGGCTTGAAAAAGAAGCCGGTATATTGAAAATAAACCAATTGAAATTGGTACCGTGGGAAAATATCTTTGATATAATTTCAATAGATAATTTTAAAAATATGCGCAATAAAACATTGACTAAATTAAGGGTAGCGCTACTCAACCCGGTGACCACAATAATAAATAATAAAGAGAAAGAAGCTATATTGTCTACATTACACAATGATCCAATACAAGGAGGTCACACAGGCATTTCAAAAACCTTGGCCAAGGTCAAAAGACATTATTATTGGAACATTATACTCTGGTACGAACCAGAGTACATACGAAAATGTCCTACATACCAAAAATCAAAAGTGACAAGAAAAGCAAAAACTCCTTTAACATTAACAGATACGCCAACACATGTTTTCGACAGGGTTATAGTAGACACTATTGGTCCACTACCCAGGTCTGAAAATGGAAATGAATACGCAGTCACATTAATTTGTTATCTGACTAAATATTTAGTCGCGATTCCAATTCCAAACAAAAATGCTAACATAGTGGCAAAGGCAATTTTTGAAAATTTTATTCTAAAGTACGGTCCAATGAAGACGTTCATTACGGACATGGGAACAGACTATAAAAATTCTATAATAAATGATTTGTGCAATTATTTACAAATAAATAATAGAACATCAACTGCATATCATCACCAAACAGTTGGAACAGTCGAACGAAGTCATAGAAATTTTAATGAATACCTACGTTCATATATATCGGTTGATAAAACTGATTGGGACGCATGGCTTCAATACTTCGTTTTTTGTTTTAACACGACCCCCTCTATGGCACACAATTACTGTCCATATGAGTTAGTATTTGGTAAAACAAGTAATTTGCCAAAACAATTTAATGGCATAAAAAATATAGAACCAATCTATTATATAGATAATTATGCTAAAGAAAGTAAATAAAGGTTAGAAATAGCATATAAAAGAGCTAGAATTATGCTAGACGAAAAAAAGAAAAAGAATAAGGAATTATACGATAAGAAAGTAATATACATAGATATTTCAGATGGAGATAAAGTCCTTCTTAAGAATGAAACAGGTCATAAGTTAGATCAAACTTATTCAGGACCATATACATTAGAAGAATTAGGAGACAATGATAACATAATAAGTAAAGATGCTAAGAAGAAAAAACAAAAGGTACATAAGGATAGATTAAAAATTTATAATAATTGAAATGAAAACCCGGAAATAAATTAAACATTAAAAAATAATAATAAGAAAATTGGAATTTACGAAAAAAACAACATTAAAAAAAAAAAAAAATAAAAATTAAATTTAAAATTACTTTTTGATTCAAATAATTTTAGGGAACTATGTTCCACAACTGGCCTTGTGGTTCAGTATCTTTAAAATAAGTAAAATAACTCCATTATATTACGTTATTTTTCAAAAGGAGGAAGATGTAGTATACTGACACATATATCGAGTACACACTGTACTATACACGCATAACAAGGGCACACTGCACTAACAGCATGCCTTTGCATATAGCAACAACGTTGTTGAATAAACAAACTCGAGTGAGCATTACGCTAAGTCAGCAATCACACGCTGACCACTTATGCGACACATGTGCATGAGCGCTCGCTATATCCGAAGTTACATATAAGTATATAGAAATATGAGAGGCCACGCCACTGCCAGCGTAGCTGCCTTTAGCCTAAGCACTTATGTACATGGGCTAAGTCTAAGAGAATTGCAACTGAATAAAGACAGAATGAAAACTGAATTAAAACGGCACAGACGTGCCCGTCTTTTGGATTTACAAACAAATAATATAGGACATACCAAAAATATATAAATACAACATTACACTATGTAGCATCTATGCAGCAGCCCTGGAGCAGCTGAGTAGCAGCCATGGATAAGCAATGCAGCAGCCATGGGGCAGCAATGCAGCAGCCATGCAGCAGCCATGCAGCAGCCATGGAGCAGCTGAGTAGCAGCCATGGATAAGCAATGCAGCAGCCATGGGGCAGCAATGCAGCAGCCATGCAGCAGCCATGCAGCAGCCATGCAGAAGCCATGCAGCAGCCATGCAGCAGCCATGCAGCAGCCATGCAGCAGCCATGCAGCGGCCATGCAGCAGCCATGCAGCAGCCATGCAGCAGCCATGCAGCAGCCATGCAGCAGCCATGCAGCAGCCATGCAGCAGAAATGCAGCAGCCACGGAGCAGCCATGCAGCAGCCACGGAGCAGCCATGCAGCAGCCATGCAGCAGCCATGCAGCAGCCATGCAGCAGCCATGCAGCAGCCATGCAGCAGCCATGCAGCAGCCATGCAGCAGTTATGCAGCAACCGTGCAGCACCAATGCAGCAGCCATGCAGCAGCTATTCATCAGACATGCAGCAGCTTTGCAGCAGCTATCCAGCAGCCATGCAGCAGCTATGCAGCCATCCAGCAGCCATCCACCTATCCAGCT